>JAABKJ010000467.1:0-49559 GCA_011634705.1 Andricus grossulariae | reverse complement strand
GAAGCATTCTATAAAATTTTACCTTTCATCGAAGCAAATAAAATTTCCAAATTCATTTAAAGTTCCCGAGTTATGATTAAGATTGTCCAAGCGGGTCTGCGTCGATTTTTAGTTGGCAATCATTTTTCGGATTTTATACTTTCAACTTAAGCTCATGCTATGCTTTAGGATTGTTGTGCAAAAATTTTAAATTTGCATAAAGAAATCTTTAAAATCTTGTCTTTACTCTAAGCCAATTATATATTGTATTGGTACAATCGCATTGGCAATATTTCCCTGTAAGCGAATTTTAACTCTTTGATAGTGTGACGTCTGGATAATTAAATTACATCACTTACCTAATATTAGGAATCAGATTCCCCGTTTTTTGCTCGATTAAATAATTAAAATAATTTCTCATTCAATGAAACTAAAGCTAAAAAAATTCAATCGGTGCGGGATTTGAGGTAAACTGAGAGAGAGAGAGAGAGAGAGAGAGAGAGAGAGAGAAAACCAATTTCAGATATAATTAATTCTATTTATTTAGTTTTCTGCACGGATTAATTGTCTTCTCGAATATGTAAAGATTGGTAAGAGTCCCATGTCATCGAGTATGTCCGATGAAAGGCAGCTTTTACAGAAACGTAAGATATTGAGTGATGGTTAAGACAACAGGAAAAAAAAAGATAGAATTTAAATAAGTGGAAATCTAGTCGACTGCTTACTCAAATTATAATTCTTGTGCCTTGTGTTTAAGATCCAGACGAATTGCCACTATTTTTTCGTGGAATTTCCGGCTAGATTTCACAGATCCTTGCAGAAAGAGCAAAATATCCGTAAGAGATTCGACAGTCGGGTAATTTTGGAAGATGATTAACCCGATTATTTCCTGCAGAAGAATGACGTGATGACTAGATTCCATTGGGACAAGGATTTTGCGTCGATATTGGACAATAAATGGTTAGCAGATAAGGAGTAACATACTTGTTCGGCTTGTGGCCACACTAATTGGATTTCACTTCACAAATTACACTTATTCCAAATTCAGTGCACTGAACACTGACAGAAAACATACTAACAGACGAATAAACGACTGAACTGATATGACAGCGGAAATTAGACTAACTGGCTTAATCGGCGGTATCAGATGGACAGAGCCTTCCGCGGATTATGGAGAAACAGACACTGAACTTGATAATTCACAGATTCCATGGGAATCCTGAAAATTGATAAGGGTAGCAAATTCGTACCCCATTTTTAGCTACATTGATTAGTCGCCATTTTGGGTTTCCTCTTTCAACTTTACGCAAGTATCAATGCACTATAAGTTATGGATAATAATATATTTACTTATAGGATTGGGCAAAGCCACTAAGGTGGAACACATAAATGTGAACATGGCCTTTATTTTCTTGAACTCAAGAAAACCCAGTCTTTAAGAATTTTCAGTGAAGACCACCAAATACAAGTGAACGTTTCGCTTTCTAAATAAATTCATTCAAATCTTTAGGATTTTTCGAGAAATCAGTTTGTCATCATCTTGGTACTACATCTCAGAACAATTTAGAACATTTCAAAATATTACAGAATTTGCAGATAATTTTCCAGAATTTGCGTCAGCTCCAGAACACCACAGAATGTTCACGAAAACGTAGATACATGACATGTATTGGTTGTTCTGATTATTAAAATAATTGAAGAGTCTAGGCCAGCATTGGATTCTTCTCTTATTATATAAATTTGGTTTTGATGAAAGCATTCGTTTTTCAAATTAAGGAAATTGATAACCATATTGATGGTATGGCCCAATAGGTCCACTTTAATTACTCGCGTACGTCGACAACACAAATATTTTGTTTTGAATCTCTAGGTAAACTGATTATTTAGAGGATCCTTAACCGTTATTGGCACATGTGACGATGAACATTAGGTTGAATAAGAGGGGGATGAAGAGCGGCATCACTATGATGCCAAGCTAATTCTGCAAAGAGAAGGTACAAGTAGGATTGTAATTAATATCCTAATAAATACACAAAATAAAATTCATAACATCATCTCTTACTAAAACACCTTTCAGCGACTTATTAAGACTCCCCTATTCCCAGGACAACCGAAATTACACAAAACTGCGAACCCTTTCAGAATAATAGTTTCAACCATTAAAATTCCTACCCTCAAATCAGATAAACACCTTTCTAATATTTCAAAAGTCATAACAGAAAGTTAAACTATCATATTAAAGACAACTGGAAGTTTGCGAATTACATTAAAGCCTTTGAAGTTTCGAAACAAAATTGCCTTGTTCCCAAGCCATGGTGACTTTCTTTTCTATAATGACAATAAATATATTTGCGCAATGCATACCAAACAAACAGGACAAAATTGCTTCATATACTTACATATATAACAATAGATCAATACCTGGTTGAGGTTGATATTTCTCTAGGATCCACAATTCCAGATATTTTGTTGACAATGAACATTCCAAACAAGGGGAAGTAGTAGGATAGGATCTCCGCTCTGACATGTAGTAGTAGAATTCGCAATGAATACTCTTGAAATTTTCTTTCATCCTTTAGCTTTGAAATACCGTTTCATAAAACATAAGTAGACGATATCTTTATGATCATTCCAGAGTCAAAGTATCATGAGGGTATAGAAATCTTAAACTCTTTTCATTCAAATTTGAAATTCACTTTTTAAAACGAAACCAACTATTTACTCAACTTTTTAGATCGATCAGTCTCTATACTTAACGATGACAAATATCTGACTAATTATTACCACAAACCAACCTGGAAACGCTACAAAAGGTGGGATGACGGGGTCCGTGGCAGAGCCCCGGCGAGGTCGATGGGCGCAGCCTCCCATACGGAAAAATAGAACAAACAATTATTTTGAATAACTATGACTAAAATTTAAGATAACATCTTCATTCCGGTCATAGCATAGAAATGTGAGGTAGTGTGTACTGCATGGATGAAAATGGAAGGTCAGTTTGGATATCTAGGTGTGCAGACAGACTATATTGGAGGGTCAACTATAGGACAGCCTTCGGAAATGGTTCAAGCGACTATCTCTAGAAGGTTAAAACAAGAGGTTCAAATTGATTATCTCAGAGTACGGGCTTGATCATTTTGGACGGTCGACTCGAACGTCATAGAGAGTCAAACTGATCATCACAGAAGGAGAAATTATTCATTATAAAGGATCGAATCCCTCATCGAAGAGGGTTGATTTGATCATCTCAGATAGTTGCCTTGATCTCCTCGGACGGTCGACCTGGTCATCTTAGGGGGTCGATTCAATTGTCCTACGTCTTTTATATTCGTTGCCCTTTTCCTGCTTATTCCAGTCTCTTTCTTATGAGACTCGAAATGATAAAATTAAGTGAAATCTATACAACCTGAAATTTTGTATGACATGCATACATCCTGAAAGCAGATTTTATTCTTTGTGGATAGCGAGGTGGGTGAGAAATAACTTGATATGCAAAAGCATTGAAGGCATCAAATTTGACGTGGAAAATTCAAAAAAATAAACTTGATTCACTTTCCGACATGTTCTCTCTTATTAACTTCTCTTTTCACTCATGTTCGAAACACCAAAAAGTAGTTTGAACGTATTAAAACTATGTTTAAGTTCAATAAACAGCATATGTGACGCTGAATGACTCAATGACATTCACCCACTCTGAAAATACTCTGAACAACGGTGTTTCCAACTCTCGGATATCCTTTCACACTGCATTCATTGCGTCGATAACCGGATTGGTTGAGATTCGCGCGCTTATTTGAAATGATTAAATGTGAAAACAATTTTATACAGCAAATAATAAGAGTGAAGTTATTCAGAATTATCCTGCTTCAAATTTATAAACTATTGAAATTTAAATTTCCTAAATGCTCACGACAGTATGTACATCTACTTTATAACATGGATTCTAGACAAAACAGATTTGTAAAGAATAATTATACTAAACGATACTAAACTTCAATTCTCCATAGAACTAGAGAAAAATAAAACTTTAAATTTTCCCACCATCTCTCATCAGATCTTCAAATGGAAACTTACAAATTGGTATCAAAAGCCTAAATGGACAGGTAGATATTTGAGTGACAATTCTGAGCATCCTTGTTGACATAAAAAATGCCTGATCTTTGTTTTAGGTGATCGCGCAATTGAACTTTCCTTTTTAAAATTCGAAGAAAATGATTACAAATTTGTAACAAACATTTTACTCAACAATATTTATTTGGTACCTGTGGTTAGACAACTACAAAAAAACGAGAGTACATCTAAGTTATAATGTCGATTCTAGAAAAAGCTGATTTGTAAAGAATAGTGGTTTTTTATTCGTTACGTTCCTGGTTTATGCAATCAAATCCCCAATTTGGGCATGGAATGAAAGAATACGAAAGAAATTTCAGAACTCAGGACAATTCCACCGCATTAATAAAATATTGTTAAGAATTTAGAAAAAATTTCGACGTAGACAATACAATCATTCTGAAACAAGAATCAAACCTTAACGAGTGCCTAAAATAAGAATCTTGTTACATCATGAAAGAAAAAAATTGTGGTAATTTTATATACCAAAACTGTAGACTTTCTTTGCATCAGAATATTATGATTTAATTTACAACTAATATATTTTAGCTAACTTTTAATAATTACAAACAATTACAAACCTAAAGGATTAGTGGAAATATTAAAAAATGGGCTAGTATGTTACGTATATAATAAAATAATGATTACAAAAACGAAATTCCTATCTCCTGTATCTCCTCCTCTTCTTCCACCTCCTCCTCCTCCTCCTCCTCTTCCTATGACTGCTCCTTCTCGTCCTCATCTTTTTCCTCCTGCTTCTCCTCGTCCTTTTCTTCCTCCTCCTCTTCCTTCTACATCACTCCCTCCTTCTCCTTTATCACCACCTCCTCCTCTTTTTTCCTCTTCTTCCTCCTCCTTCTCCTCCACTACCGCCTTCATGATCTCCTTCTGCCCTTTCTTATGTCGGTATGTCGGCAAGACGAATGTGCGGCCCATACATTATACCGAGATGTGTATGGACCGCATACTGTTTAAGTTGAATTATTCGCATATCTCGGCAAGACGAATATTCCTTATTACAATTGGTCTACGGAATAGATTATTTAGAGGATCCTCATTCGATATTGGTACAATCTCGTTGGCAATGTTGCCTTTTATGTGTATTTTAACTTTTTCGTAGACATCCGGAAGATCTGTTTTAGGAGCTTTAAATGGTAATAAATATCCCCCCATAAGTCTTCCAATGACGTACTCATGATTCTCATCTAATCCTACATGACAAAGGCCTGGCAATAAAGGGTTGTTTCGACCTGGAGTAAACAACATTTCGCCGTAACGAACATAAAGTTGTAACGGAAGAGGATGAATTGCGTCGTCTTTATGTCGGCGAACAAATGATTCTGCAAAAAGAAAGTACAAGTACGAACGTGATTAATATCTTTATCTCGGACCGTTACAAAAAGCTTCACACAGTGTTTCCAAGTTGGATGACCAATTTGTTGGCGCGCTTTTTTGAGACTATTACATGTGTGAATCAACTTTTCATAAAAAAATCATCACACAGTTAAATTTTGGACCTATAAAGATGGATTTACAGTAAAGTAGTTGAGATGTCAATCAAGAAGGATAAATTTTCTGCCAAATAGGTAAATTTGTAATCCAAGAGATACATTCTTAACAAAAGAGATCAACATTCAACCAACTAGTTGAATTTTCAGCGAAAAAGATTTTTAAATCAACACTTTTAATTTTATATTGAAAAATACGAAATTGTAATGAATTTCACGATTGAATTTTTAATAAAAAAAAGAATAATGCTCAACCGGAAATATAATAAATGATATTTCAATCAAGAAAAGATTCTATTTTTAAATAAAAAAGGTTCAATTTGAACAAAGAAGGCAAATTTTCAGCAAAATTGTCGATTCTTCAAAGAAAAAAATGCATTTCTTACCAAATTGTTACTTTTCTAACTAAAAGATCAAATTTGTACCAAAAATTATGAATTTCCAAACCAACAAGGTATATTCTTCAGAAAGCAGTTGAATTTTCCACCAGAAATATAAATTTTCTGATAAACAGAGAATTTTCAACAAAATAGTTGAGTTTGGTGGATCTTCAACTAGGTTGAGGAAGAAAGTTAAATTATCAACAAAATTATTAAATTTTCCACAAAACAGTTGAATTTTCATCTAAAATGATGAATTTTCAGCAATAAAGAACTAATTTTCATAAAAGATGTTCAGCTTTCGACGACAAATATAATAGTTGATATTTTAGTCAAGAAGAGATTTTAATTGTAAATTAAAATCAACTTTTGACAAGATTGTTGAATCCTAAAAAAAGACAGATTTGTGAGTACAAAATTAATTCAAAATTGAAAGAAAACCAAATTTCAACAAAGTACTTAAATTTTTCAGGATATGATGAAACATTGAATAAAAAGAGATGAATTTTGAACCAAAAATAGAAAATATTTATATTTATAGAGCGTTAGGCGAATAAGACTTGCTTTAATTCAACCAATTTCGATCTGGAAATTCATATATGCTGCAATTAATAATGTATTGTAAATTTTAGATATTTTATATTTACCAATAAAATTGGGGAAAGCCAGTAAGGTGAGACACAGAAAACCAATCATGTTTCGCAGTTTCGAAATTTCGAGAAAGCCCGCTTCAAGAATTTTGATTAGAAACTAACTAGTATTCTATTATTATTATGCTATTAGTATTCTTCAAAAGGTCTCATTGTATGTTACACTTGTCGAAATCTCATTGGCGTTTCAACATTATTTGTATTTCATTAGTCTGTTTTTTTTCATACTCAAGTCATGACAATAACATAACCATAATTTACGATGAAGACATAACATGCAATACGTTCGAAAATTATCTATATGGTTAACACAAGCGGTACTAAATGTCACTGATGTTTTTGAAACATGATAGCTTGATCGAAAATAAATTTAAATATTTCACTCAAAAGAGAATTACGTGGCGAAATTTGTTCAAGAATTGCAAAATTTCTCAATTTTGTACCTCGACTTTCTTGATTTTTAAAATCTTATCTTTAATTGAGGATCATAGAACTTTGAAAAGCCTTGTGGGCTTCTGAGATATAATTAAAAATGTCCAAGTGTATCTGCGTAGATTTTTGATTTATTCGTCAAAATCTCTTTGACGAAAATCTTAAGGTTTTCGAAAGCCCACGCATAAAGAGCATGGGCCGCGTATACAGTATGGGCCGTTTATACAGCATGGGCCGCGAATTTTCCTACAGTGGAATTATTCGCGTATCTCGACATAACGAATATTATGTCTTCCGAATTCCTTATAAAACCGATTATTTAAAGGATCCTCATTCGATATTGGTACAATCTCGTCGCCAATATTGCCATTTATGCGTATTTTGACCCTTCCATAGGCATTTTGAAGATCCGCTCTAGGAGCCATAAATGGACACAAATTTCCAGCTACAAGGAGTCCAATGATGTACTCGCGATTGTTTTCCTGATCTATTCCTACTTTCCAATGGCCTGCTTCCAAACGGTGAATTCGATTTGGGAAAAAAAAACTTCCGTAATGATAAACATTAAGTAGAATGGGAGGAGGATGAACTGCACCCTCTTTATGTGGCCAAACCAATTCTGCAGAAAGAAAATACCAGTGAGAATCTAATTATTGCATTAACTAAGTAACCGTCCCTGACAAATGTGAAGCCCCGATTATCCCTTATTTAAGCAAGAAGTGACAATTTTACGTTTGGCTGTGCGGTATCCTAGACTAAACCATTCTTAAGCCAAAAATATTAATTTTCAGCCAAATAGTTGAAGTTTCAATCAAGAACATTAATTTTCTACCAAAGAAGAACGTATTGGCACAAATATACATATATTTGCAACTGAATTGTTAAATATGAAACTAACAGCCATCAATTTTTAACCATCAAAAATAAATTTTCAATTAAGTATTTCAAATTTCAACCAAGTATTTAAAGTTTTGACTGACGGAAAATAGATATTTTAATTTGAAGGATTTTAATAAGAGAATATTTAAACTTCAATTATATAATGAAGATTAGGTAATCGATATTTTTATATTTACCTATAGGAGTCGGAAAAGCCACTAAAATAAAACACAGAAAAGAAATCACGGTCCTCATTATCTTAAAAAAAAACCCGATTTGGAAAAATTTCGATTAGAGTCCCACAAATAAATATTCTTAAAAATGTTTGATCGTACGTTATATTAGGCATGAGGAGATTGGGGCTTCTCAAATATTTGTATGTTATACCCTCTTTTTTGAAAAATTAGGTCGGAAAAATAAGAGATTGATGATATACTATAAAGATTAGATATATAATGCCGGCAATAATTATCTACACGGCTAGCGCAAGCGATACTAAAATCAACGAATGTCTTTGAAACGCGATAAGTCAACTTGGAGTACATTTAAGCTTTGTCCCAGTTTGAGTTTGGCAAAAGGAAGTCATTTTTCAGGGCGGGTACACTTGAAAAATAATGCCCGATATACATATATGAGTGGTATACATGTCCCATGTCATCGAGTATATCACATGAAAGGCAGCTTTTAAAGGAAAGTAGGATTATGAGTAATGGTTTAGACAACAATAAAAGAAAGAGATTAAAATAAGTAGAAATCTAGTCGATTGCTTACCCAAGTTATAATTATTATGCCTCGTGCTTAAGAGCCAGAAGAATTTGCACTATTCTGTTTGTGCCATTTCCGACTAGTTTCCAGAGATTCTTGCAGAAAGGGCAGAACATCCGTAAGGAATTCGACAGGCAGTAATTTTAGAAGATGATTAACCTGATGATTTCCTCCAGAAGAATAATCTGATGACCAGATTTCTCCAGACAGCGTTGGAGGCTCCTCAGGGTAATCGTAGAAGGTTGAGGGTTCATTGATTTTATTCCATTTGCCTTACGTCTTCCAGGAATCCAATTGGGACAGGGATTTTGCGTCGATATTTGACCAGAAATAGTTAGTGGATGATGGTTAACAGACTAATTTAGCAATTTCACAGATGAAACAGAGACAGAAGACAGATCGACAGAGGAGAAAACGACTGAACTGATATGACAGCGGAAATTAGACTAACTGGATTTATCAGCGGTGCCGGACCAACAGAGCCTTCGGCGGATTATGGACAAAGAGAAACTGAACTTGATAATTTCGGGAGGATTTATATATGGCACAGATTCCATGCGAGTACTAAAAATCAATGAGGGTAGCGAAATCTTAGCCAATTTCTAGCTACATTCATTCGTCGCCATTTTCGGTTTCCTCTTTCAACTTTATGCAATTAGAGAAGCCTAGAAAACCCGTAAATGATAAGGTTTTTAGGGTGAAGCCGCATGCGGCGTATGCTACTCGTAGAAATGTGATGGATCAATACCAGGCAGATTTGTATTGATTTGTATTTTATAATTGAGTTTATATGATGAATAATCATAATTTATAATTCCCGTTACGTCGCAGGACCTAGGAATAGGCTTAATGAAGATGCGCTCTAGGAACCATGAATGGAATCAAACGTCTACCTGTGATTTTTTCAGTAACGTACTCGTAATCCTCATATATTCCTACATGAAGAAAGCCCTCTCCTAAAGGGTTAATCCAACCTAGAGTAAATAAATTTTCGTAATGATAAAACTGATGAATTTGAATGCAAAAATGAATTGTAAACAGGAAGTTAATTGTTGTATTAACTAAATGAGTGAACGAATGAGTAAATATTTCTATTGCCCGAATTTGTAATTTCAGAGTAATCGTTGTTGGCTCACTTTTCTGTAATTAAATTAGTAGAATTTTACTAATTCATAACTTCAGGGGGCATTTATAGAAGAGATTTTATTTGAAGCGAAACGATCTCGAATGGAAAATGGAATGTACTGTATGTATCAATGCACTATAAGTTATAGATAATAATGTATTTACCTATAGGATTGGGCAAAACCACTAAGTTGAAACACATAGAAGTGATCATGGTCTTCATTTTCTTGAACTAAAGAAAACCCAGTATTTACAAATTTTGAGTAGAGACCACCAAATACAAGTAAACCTTTCGCTTTCTAAATAAATTCATTCAAATCTCTAGGATTTTTCGAGAAATCAGTTTGTCATCATCTTGGTACTACATCTCAGAACAATTTAGAACATTTCAAAATATTACAGAATTTGCAGATAATTTTCCAGAATTTGAGTGAGCTCCAGAACAACACACAATATTCACGAAAACGAAAAATACTTGATATGTATTGGTTCTTCTGATTATTAAAATAATTATTGAGTCTAGGCCAGCATTGTTTTTTCTCTTTATCACATACATTTGTGTTTGACGCATGCATTCATTTTTCATATCAAAAAAATTGGTCGCCATATTGATGGTAAGGTCCAATAGGTCCAGTTTAATTATTGGCGTACCTCGACAACGCAAATATTTTCTGTTTTGAATCTCTTGGGAAACTGACTATTTAAAGGATCCTTATTTCATATTGGCACATCTGATGATGAACATTAAGCTGAATAAAAGAAGGATGAAGAGCGGCATCACTATGATGCCAAGCTAATTCTGCAAAGAGAAAGTACAAGTGGGAAACTAATTAATGTCCTCATAAATATGCAAATGCTTCATAACATTATCCCTTACTAAAAGACCTTTCATCGAGTCATTAAGACACCCTTATTCCTAGAACAACCGGAATTACACAAAAACTGCGAACCTTTTCATAATAATAGTTTCCACTATTAACAGTCCTACCCTCGAATTAAATACGATATATATACCCTGCTATGAACCTTGCTAATATTTCAAAAGTCATAACAGAAAGTTAAACTATCATGTTCAAGACAATGCATAACAAACAAAGAAAACAAAATCGCTTCATGAACCGATACACCAGCAGATCAATACCTGAATGAGGTTGATATTTTTCTAGGATCCACAATTCCAGATGTTCTATAAACAATGCAAATTCCAAACAAAGGGAAGCAGGAGGATGGGATCTCCGCTCGGAAATGTAGTATCGGATATCTTTATGAATACTCTTGAAATTTTCTTCAGTCCTTTAGTTTTAAAATACCATTTTATAAAACATAAGTAGACGATATCTTTGTGATCAATCCAGAATCAAAGTATCATGAGGTTATAGAAATCTTAAACTCTTTTCACTCAAATCTTAAATTCACTTTTTAAAACGACACAAACTATTTACTGAACTTTTTCTATGTATCAGTCACTAGAACCAACAATGAAAAACTTCTTACTAGTTATTACCACAAAGCCACTTGGTCACGTAAAAACCTACGCTTTTCATCACAGCATCCAAACATCCTCATTTCTATTGAGACTACAAAATATCAAACTTGTAGAAAAGACTTCAATTTCTAACTGATGTTTCGCAAGATGATGAATTACAAATTCGATATAAGAAACTTTATTTATTGAGTGGATGGGATTAAATTTTACTAAAAATTGTACATATTAATGTTCTTATAGTATACTCAAGTGGAATTTCCATGCATGTGTGAAATAAAAATACATATTTCAAAAAAATGGTATGGGTTATCCTAGTGCTATTACGGCCCATGCATGAAGAGAATGTGCTGCATACAGTATGGGCTGCGTATACAGCCTGGGCAGTGTATACTCCTGAAGTTGAATTATTCGCGTACCTCGGCAACACGAATATTATGTGTCCCGAAATCATGGTAGAAACGATTATTTAAAGGATCCTCATTCGATATTGGTACAATCTCTTCGGCAATGTTGCCATTTATGCGTATTTTAACCCTTCCATAGGCATTTTGAAGATCCGCTCTAGGAGCCATAAAGGGACACAATTGTCCAGCTACAAGTAGTCCAATGACGTACTCGTTATTGTTTTCCTGATCTATTCCTACTATCCGATGGCCTGCTTCTAGAGGGAAAATTCGATCTCGAAGAAATAAACTTCCGTAATGATGAACATTAAGTAGGATGGGAGGAGGATGAACTGCGGATTGTTTATGTGGGAAAGTTAATTCTGCAAAAAGAAAGTAAATGTAGGATATTAATTATTGTATTTGCTGAATAACCGTCGCAGGGAAATTTCAAGCCACGATTATTCCTTATATGAGCAAGAAGTGACAATCGTTCGTGGGACCGTGCGGTCTCATAGACCGCACCATGCTTCTTACGTGTTTTGATTATAATAATAGTTTCTTACTCATTTCAATGTCCTTACATATGTTTGTATACGTTAGATAAACATAACCACTTATTTCACAGATTCAGAGAGCGTCAGGAGGAAAATAGATATTTTAATTAAAGGATTTCAATAATGAAATATTCAAGCTGTAATTATATAATATATTTACCTATAGGATTCGGAGAGGCTACCAAAATAAAACACAAAAAACCAATCAGGTCCCTCATTTTTTGAAAAAAAGCAACCCGGTTTGGAACAATTTCGAGTAGAGTCTAACAACTAAATATTCTTCAAAATGTTTGAGTGTACGTTATGTTATTCATCAGAACATTGGCGCTTCTTCATTATTTGTATTTCATTTACCTCTTTTTTCGAAAATGAATTCGCAAATATAAGAGAATAATGATATACTATGAAGATAAGATATATAATGCCTGTAATAATTATCTACATGGCTAACGCAAGCGGTAATAAAAACAACGAATGTCTTTGGAAGGCGATAAATAAGTCCGAAATATATCTTGGAAATATTCTTTTCAATCTAAAAAACCAAAAAAGAATGAAGGGTACCCCAGATATGACTTATAATATCCACGTATGTCTGCGTCGATGCAAGGATAAGAACATCGCCCCAAAATTCTTACAAATGAAAAAGCATTTTAGAACATCTAAAGCCAAATTGATTCTACATAAAACAAGTTTGCTTTTTCTGAAAAAAAGAATATAATATACCAAATTTGTTTTGCACACTACATCCAAAAGACTATTTAACCTTCACCTTTCCCTATCAAACACCCTCAGATTTGACATTTGGTCTAGATTGGATAGCATATCATTTGACCAATCCCAACGGAGCAAAGATCTTTCCACTCAAAACCAGAAAATGTCATTTGACAAATTACTTCCAGTAAGGCACACACCACTAACACAGTAAAAAATATCTCTAACCATCATCTCAGTAATGAAATTATTTCATCCTTATCTAAAGGACGTAATTTTGAAGTAGCTCCCTCTAAAATCCCAAAAGAAGAAATCATGAGTTATTTGGAAACCGCAATGTATACCCTTCTACCCGAAAAAGCTAATGACATACGGTGTAGGACTTCCAACATCTTACGCCAAGCCTAACTGCCCTCCTCAAACTTAGCAAAACAAATTAAAACAGCAATTAGAGAACTCAATCGGAATGAAGACATCATAATATTACCCACAGATAAAGCAATTCAACAGTAATAATGAATAAAGAAGACTATAACAACAAAATCAGAGACCTTCTAACTAACGATACGTCTAAAAAGCTTAAAAAAGATCCCACAAAAAAAATAGTCAGAAAAAGAAAAACCCTTCTAACAGACTCTAAACTTGACAGCAAAGCAATATCTGAATTATTACCTACTAATCCTGTATCTCCAAAACTTTTCGGACTCCCAAAAATCTGAAAAACAACATTCTACTCAGACCGATCTTCAGCGCCATAAACTCACCAACTTAGAACCAAGCACGCTTTCTCACCAAAGAACTCAATCCTTTCACAAGAAACTCTATCACACATGTCCAAAACTCTCATGACTTTATCAAAAATGTACTCATATCTTTGATAGTACACTGTATTAATAATACTTACTTCTCTTTCAATAACCAATTCTACGAACAAACCTCAGGTGCACCAATGGGATCTCCAATCTTACCTGTAATAGCCAACACCTTTATGGAACATCTGGAAACTAAAATTTTCAACAAATCCAAGCTTAATCCGGAATTTTGGTACCATTATCTTGACGACGTGTTTGTCATCTGGAGACATGGACTAGATGAACTACACAAGTTTTCTGATTCCATGAATCGATTATATCCAAATATTCAGTTTACCATGGAAAATGAACAAAGCGGAAAATTTCCTTTTTTGGACGTACATATGATGTATGTACGATATGAAGTTTACAGAAAACCCACCTATACAAACAGGTACCTACATGCTTCCTCCCACCAGCACCCATCTCAAAAGAAATCGGTCATCAACTCCCTTGCATACAGAACTGTCTCTATAACAGATAAAGATAACTTACAAAAGGAATTACAAGACGTTTAAGAAACCCTAATACAGAACTACTGCAGAAAGAGAGAAAAGCGACCACCATCCTACCCTATATCCAATGTATCACAGAGCAAATAGGAAGAATTCTGAACAAACAAGACATCCAAACTATACTTAAACCACCCGAAAAATTAGGGCAAATTCTGAACATTCCTAAAAATAAAAAGGCACCTCTCAGTGATCCATGAGTATATAAAATCCCTTGTTCTTGTGGCAAAGTCTATATTAGAGAAACCAGGAGAGCGTTGAAACAAGGTGTAAAGGAACATGAGAGTCAAGTCAGGCTAAAATATTTCACGCAATGAGTACTAGCTGAGCATCATCTCAAATCAGGACATAGCATTTTGTTCAACAATACGACCATCATCGCAAAAGTATAGAATATTTTTCTAAGACAACATAGAGATCAACCTCGAGCAGTCCCCACGGAGTGGCGATCTGGCCAATCACAGGCATCGTAGAGAGTACATAAAAGAACAACATGACATCAAAATTCAGTTTTAGGTTAGACCTAAGGAAGTGAACTGCAATGTTCACGAAACGTCGGCAAGATTCGTAGTTTTGCACACAATTGAAAACCGAAACACCTCCTTTTCATTTATTATATTGAATCATCGTGAAAGAATTAAATCTATAGAAAAATTTGAGGGTACCCGAATTGTGGTGATGAACATTAAGTTGAATAAGAGGATGGAGAGCGGCATCACTATGATGCCTAGCTAATTCTGCAAAGAGAAAGTACAAGTAGGAATCTAATTGATGTCCTAATAAATTTACAAAACCTTCATAGCATTATGTCTTACTAAGACACCTTTCTTCGAGTTTTCGAGACACCTTTATCCCCAGAACAACCAAAATTACACAAAACTGCAAACCCTTTCTGAATAATGATTTCCACTATTAACATTCCTACTTTCAAATGAGATAAATACCTTGCTAATAGTTCAAAAGTCATAAGAGAAAGTTGAAGTAGCATGCTAGAGACAGCTGGAAGTTCGTCAATTACATTAAAGCCTTTAAATCTTCTAAGCATAATTGTCTTGTATCTTAAGATATGGTGAATTCCTTTTCTATAATAAAAACAAATCAAGCTCTGCATCAAAAACAAATAGGGCGATGTCGCTTTATATACTTATATATCAATAGATCAATTTCTAAACGCAGTCGACTTTTTTCTAGGATCCACAATTCCACATATTTTTTTAACAATAAAAATTTAAAGCAAGAGAAAGGAGTAGCATGGGATATCCTTTCTGACGACGTGTGGTAGCGGATATCGTAATAATAACGTAATGCAAAGTTCAGTATTTTTTAAAAAACACGTTAATATTTTATCTCTCGATCAAAACAAATAAAGATACATGTACATGGTATACCAGTTACTACGAGGAAAACTCTCAGGAAAACTTTCATGAAGAAATAATAGTCCATAGCCAAAGGCCATTGGACTCTCCACAATATACAGTTTGGCTTAATAATATGTAGTTTAGAGATATAAGCATTTGCCAGAGATATCTAACTAATTTTAGTGAATTAAAAATAAATTTTTCTCCCAAGGTATCTATTATAGTATAACCTATACTCTTGCAGTGATTTTAAATAGATCAATACTACAGATCAAAAGTCATTCAAGTTTGAATGTTAGATTCTTGATGGAGTTAGATTGTCCGCATCCTCATTTCCTTATTCTCTGTATGCGAAAAAACTACGGTCATACAAGATAATTTGATGAAAACAGTATGCATTATAAGCTTATTGAACTAGAATCTTATTCGTTCAAAAAATCTTTATTTCTTTAGATACATGGTGTGCACTGAGATTTGTTGTTCTGATTTTTCAAATAATCAAACAGCTAAGAAAGATTTGGATTAGGGCTAACCAAGAATGTACCTGAAATTGATCAATGCTGGTTAACAGTTGTAACATAGTGGAACTAGCAATAGTTTCTCCTTTCATGTCGGCTAATTTCGTAACTAATTTATTTTTAATTGGTTATCCTATGATAGTACGGCCCATGAATATATATTATGCGCATATCTCGGCAGCATAAATATTATTTGGTTCGAATTCCTGGAAGAACCGATTATGTATAGGATCCTCATTTAATATTGGCACAATCTCGCTGGCAATGTTTCTTCTTAAGCGTATTTTGACTCTTTGATAGACATTTTTAAAATCCGCTCTGGGAGCTATAAATGGAAGCAAACATCCGCATGTGATTTTACCAATAATGTACTCGTAATGCTTATCCACTCCTACATAATAAAGGCCTGCTACTGAAGGGTTTATTCGACCTGGAGTAAATAAACTTTAGTAATAATAAATATTATGAACTTGAATCGGAGGAGGATGAACAGCGCCGTCTTTATGTGGCCAAGCTAACTCTGCAAAGTGAAAGTACAAGTAGGAAATTAATGATTGTATATGTATAAACTAACTAAAGTATATGGAGTAGCCGAATCATTAGAATTTCACTAATTTATATATTTAGAGCGCGTTAGGAAAAAGCAGTTTTTGATTTGGAACGATTTCGAATAGGAAATAAATATACTGCAATTAATAATGCATTTTAAATTGTAGATTCTATTATATTTACCTATAGGATGAGGCAATACCACTAAGGTGAAAAACAGAATACCATTCATGCTTCCCATTTTTTCTTGAAATATTAAAATCCCTCCTTTAACGAATTCTAATTAGGGACTAATTAGCAAATATATTCTTCATAATGTTCTCATAATTCGTCCGTCTGCATTTTTTATTCAAATAATACGTTTCCTCCAAACTGAAGTCGCTAAACCACTTAAGATTAATTACATTATCATATACAATTTAGAGCGACCAAAATTTCTAACTACGGAACCAGACGTTCAATATCTTAAATGAACATGAAGATCATTTTATTATTATATTGTTGTTTGTAGAGTGGAAGGTTTCGAATAACTCAAACTCCAGAACACTTACTCCAGAAGTTGACTCTATTTATAAAATGAATAGTTTGTCGTAGAAGTTTATTATAATCTAGACCTTAGAACAAGATAATTAAAAACTGACCAATCTTAACGGTTATGTTGCTAAACATACTAATCGCAATGTCGTAGAGTTAAACCGCCATTTGTACCTGTCGCAAGTTAATCCTCTGCCCATCGTGTTAACGTTCATCTGCTTTAAATTGAATTTCAGTTATTCATTATATCAGCCAGTTGGCTCTTTAAAGGGACCCGATTGGTATACCCGTCATATGTCTAACTCGATTTCTACTACTAGTCTCTGCGCAAATGGTAGCGGCTTTGTTGTCAGATCTGAGTATCGCTGGAAGAAAACTGTCGTTGGTTATTCGGATTAAAGTCTTGCTAATGGCAACTATTTCCCGACAAGCCTGACTTATAGCCACGTATTCAGACTCGCAAGTTGAAAAAGCAACATAGCTCTGTTTACTTGATCGCCAAGAGATTGTATCAACGAACAGTCGTATAAAAAATCCACAAGTTGAGATTGAGGATTTACAATCTGCAAAGCTAGCGTTTGAGTAGGATATCCAGTCATTCCGTCGTCCTAAGTATTTTAAGACGATATTTTTAGTTCCCTTCAAATACTTGAATACCCGTTCAACCATGTTCCACTCATTTTCGGTTGGGTTTTACTGATGTCTACTCAGCACATTTACCGCATAAGCAATATCAGGTCGAGTGGAACCAGCCAAGTATAGCAAACTACCAACTGCTTCTGTATGGAGGAAATCAAGACTTGCCTTGTCTTGTGGGCGACATAGGTCTCTTTTACGCCTTACGAGTTTGAATCTTTAAAGCCTCGAATAACTAGTCTGGCTTTATATTTTATTTTGTAGGAATCATCGTTTTTACGCTTGAAGACCCATCGTGAGTCTATTATGTTTGGATTTTCCCCATATTTCCCTATTTTAGATCGATCTAGTTATCCATACCTTATTCTTCTGTAAAAATTCAAACTCTTCGTCAATAGCGTTGAGACACTTGTGTTTTGCTTTGGATTCCATGGCTTCTTTAAAGTTTTCAGGATCGCTGTTTAATGTCCCGCGTAAACAGTATAAAGTTTCATCGTTTGTAGTGTCTGTTGTATTCATAAATTATTCTTTTGTTGTTGGGATTTCCTAATTATCAGAGACTGTCGCTGCATCAGAGAGTTTAACACAGCTAGTGTCAGTGATTTTTCGACTTCTATTGTCATAGGTTTCTCGTCCCGTCGTTTGAGCTGTGTTGTGTTTCTTTTTAGAACTCTCTCTCGCGTGGCCTTTTTTGTTTTCATGCTGTCGTTGTCCAGGCTAGTTGAGTAGTTGCCATTATTGGTCAAGTCAACTGTGGGTAATTCGTCTAAGTTTGTTATTTTTCGGTGGGTTATCAGGGTATCGAAATCTGAAAATAAGAGCTTATTATTTTATTCTTTTTCTTTAGAAACTTTACTGTCGATCGTTCTGGAAATACTGTCTATATTAAGAGCATCTTCCGCCTCATACTTTGCTTCAACTGTCGTTTCTGTGGATTCCACTACCTCCATATCTACATTATTATCTGCCTATCGTTCTATTGTCTTAGATTCCTAGCTAGCTCGTTTGAGAAAGATTCTGTTTTGATTATATCTTTTCCTCTTGAATTGTTTTTTGTTTTTCGTGTATAGGTAATTGTCGTACGTCTCGTTTGTTTTGTTATGTTTGTCGTGTTTACCTTTATTGGCTTCTTTTCCCAGCCTGGATAGTCGTTTGGGACAGGCTGCCGCAATATAAGATATGAATTCCTGACACTCGTAGCATTTTATTAGGCCTTGTCCCTTCCTGGCACATTCGTTCTTCATGTGACCTATGTCGTCACATTGATAACACCTCTACTCAATCCAGCCTGTTCGTTAATTCCAGCTCGCGTAGGATACTGCCGCTATAGTGCTGGTCTTAGTAATAGAATGTGTGCTGGAGCTGGCTTGAACCTTATTAGCCTCAGCCTGGAGAATAAACATTTTGAACATCTCATATGTTACCCATTTGCCCGTTTCATCTTTGTCATAAATTCGATTGATTGAATTTCCGGTAACTGAATCATAATCGTGTTGTACAAAGCGTCTCGTTTTTCTTCGTCAGTCTGAGGGGTGAATCCTAAAATCATTTCGTAATTCTGTATTGAGTATAATTGTTATCTGAAACTAACGCTCGTTATATTTACTTCGTATCGTTTCAATTCCCTTAAATCATTCGAAATTTGAACCGGTTCTTTCAGGTGTCAAATTTTAGTGTGGTAAAGTTTGTCTACTCGATTGATTATTGTGTCTCGAACTTTGAAATTATGTTGTTCATTTATTTTGTGATCTAAACCTTCCAGTGGGGTAACTTTCGTGTCCAAAACATAAAGCAAATCGTCGATTCGTAAATCTGAAGTTAAGAATTCATCAAAATGTTCAAACTTGGTTTGAAGAGTTAATCTGTAATCAAGTTTAATACTGCTGTATTTACCGATAAATCGTATTTCAATTGCTTCAGTCAATTTTTTAGTAAAGTCATGGGAGTCTATTTTCTCGGTATTTGAATTAGACTCGTAAACGTTAGGCTTCTGTTTAGAAAATGGGGCATATTAGATTTAATGGTAGGTTTCTTCATCTTCTCCTGATCAGCCTCACGCATCTTTAGCCACATTTTTAGGTTATCTTGTATTTAAAAATGCAAATCCATAGTTATTGTCATTTTCTGCAGCTGTTGGATTTTCCGGTCGATCCTGTTTTCGCGTTTCTCGTGAGGCACCTATACCAAGGAACATACCGTTAATCGTATGTGACAGTCGTTTCTTGTAATCAGTCGTTTTTCGTAATTAGTCGTGTTTCATAATCAGTCATTTGTCGTGATCAATCGTTTTTCACAATCCGTCGTGTCTCGTCGACGACCCTGTCGTACACTCATTACTTGTCGTTGAAATCAGATAGAGTTTACCATCGTTTCGGTCCTTGTTAAGCCCGTCGTTTGCCTTGCTTAAAAATCTCTCCTCGTCGCTATCCGATAAATCCAATCCTTGGGATTTCGATTCGAAGTCTTTTTGGGATTGTAGATTGTGTAGGCCTTATCAATGTCGCCTCCGTCTGGTTTTTGGGCAGCTTGTCCCTCAACATCCGTTACTATCGTGTGATACAGAAACAAGCTTAGTTCTTTAGGATTACGGAAATGAACACAATTTCCTCCTTTCCAAACAACCCAGACGGGAACATTCATGTATGCGGAAAAACGAACATAAAGAGACCATCGTTTTTTTATTACACTGCCGTCTTAGTCCTTTGTTTGAAATATTCATGAGATTAAATATCTGAAGTTCTTAAATAAAACAGTTTCCGCCT
This sequence comes from Andricus grossulariae, assembly GCA_011634705.1. Lineage (NCBI taxonomy): Eukaryota > Metazoa > Arthropoda > Insecta > Hymenoptera > Cynipidae > Andricus > Andricus grossulariae. The sequence goes on along the minus strand of JAABKJ010000467.1, from coordinate 28,874 downwards.
CTCAAATGGATCCTTTCAATGCTTCTATCCTACTTCTCTTAGTTTTTTCAGAACATTCTTCAAAGCTTTTTGTTTTTCGATGTGACGGAAATGCTGCCTCTGACGTTATTAACATAGTATCCTATCAGATAGCATTTATCCCCAGAAACTTATCTTTATTACAAATACAAGCTTCAAACTTTTGATTAGAAGTTGGTACGAAAATCTAAGTCAGTTTTTTACGAACAACTTCTGGTAAATTTTCAGAAAGGCTATATTTTCCCTCTAAACGATTCAGCAGATCCTCGACAGTTTTAGAATTTGATTCAAACATGATTTCATAGGATTCTCGATATTTCATTTGGATAGAATCCATGTTTTCCTTATTGATAGAATCAATAAGGTCACGATCGCCGGAAACAAATAAGGATCTCAGAAAACAATAGCTACAGTAAGCCTGTAAGGTAGACAAGTTTAGTTTGCAAGATTAGGCTAATAAAACGAATATCAAGAACAAGTGAGGATCGCATGAAACAAATGAGGATTCCATGAAACGAATGTGGATCACAGAAAACAATCGAAAGCTCAACTAAGCATATATCGTAAACAGTGTTAGTCAGCATGATTATGCAACTAAAAGGAATATCAAGAAGTGATGCTCGCGGGAAACAAATGAGGATTAGAGGAAACAACTGAGGATCACAGAAAACAATCAAAAGCATAACTAAGCATGTAGGGTAGAAAAGGTTAGTCAGCAGGATAATGCACCTAAAAGGAATATTAAAAATAAGTGGGGTTCGCAGGAAACAAATAACAATTGTAGAAGACAATCTAGAGCTTCACTAAGAATGTAGGCTAGACAATGTTAGTCAGCAGGATCAGGCAAATAAAACGAATATCAAGAACGAGTGAGGATCGCCTGGAACAAATGAGGGTCCCAGGAAACAAATGAGGATCACAGGAAACAATCAAGAGCTTGACTGTGCATGTAGCGTAAGCAGTGTTAGTCAGCAGGATTATGCAACTAAAAGGAATATCAAGAAGAACTGAGGCTCGCAGGAAACAAATGGGGATCACAAAAAACAATCGAGAGCGTAACTAAACATGTATGGTAGACAATGTTAGTCAGCAGGATTATACAAGTAAAAGGAATGTCAAAAACAAGTTAGGCTTGCAGGAAACAAATAAGGACCGCAGAAGACATACTAGAGCTTTACTACGCCTGTAGCGTAGACAATGTTAGTTTGCAGGATTATGCATAGGAAAAGAATATCAAGAACGAGTGAAGATCGCAGGAAATAAATGAGAATAAAAAAAACAATCGAGAGCTTAACTAAGCATGTATCGTAGACAATGTTAATCAGCAGAATTATGCAACTGAAAGGAATATGAAGAACAAGTGAGGATCCCACGACACAAATAAGGATCGCAGAAAATAATCGAGAGCTTAGCTAAACATATAGCATGGATATCTGTTATTAAATTATCACAGGAAAGCAACTTCCATACAATATTTGTAGTTATGCATCTGTTAATTTGAACTGTTAAAAAAAAAAACAATAGTTGTATAATGGTTGTATACTTTTTTAAATTATACTTTTAAAATAATAATTCATCTAGCGTCCGTTAGTAAGTCTTTGATCATGTCATCTCTCCTAAAAGATTTTCAATTTCTACAAAAAAGTGTCCCGACTAGGGCCCGGTTTTTAATAGGTCTGTTGGATTTTGTTCTTTCTCGGTTGCTAAAGGTACAATCAGTACAGGTGGTTATTTCTCGACGGGCAGGTTTAATTTCCTGCTCCCAGTTCGCTTTGGTAAAGGTGGCTAATCCTCAGGATTGTCAAAGGATTTTAAGGATACGATGGTTACTTTCTTTAAAGGGGAGTAGAAATTCAAATCAAGTTCAGTTCAATTAAATTTCTGAAGTACAACACCAAACTGATTTTAATTTTATGAATAAGATTTGATGACGCCCCATATTGAACGCTGATAGTAACTGAATTTTTTGTCATAGCTTCCGCTCGATTTAGAACGACACACCGAGAAAGATGGATAGTCAAACTTGGAGCGTGGAAACTTAGATGGTCAGTTTGTTCTTCTAGATAGTATCAAATACTACCCATACATTTTCCTACATAGTCAGACAGACCAGAATTTCATATTGCTTTAATATCCACATGTATTTCAGACTCATTATCAGGATGATCAGATCGACACTCTAGGATGGTCATTCACAAATGGCTGCATCACGACTTCTACCAAACGCCGAGCAAACACACCCGATACCTGAAATGCATTTTTGGAGCGAGAAACGTTTGGCATAATGTTTCTCGTGTTACACAAATTTTTAACTAGCTTAAAGCATTTGCTGGTGTGAAAAAAATTATAAATTCAAGCGTGTGAAGTTTGTTTTTTGTTGCGAATTTATAACCTGTGATTCTGAAATTCGTTTGAAATGTTCCAATGATAGTATACGAAACATGAAGAAATAATTGTAAAGAATGAAAAATAGGGAAATTTAAAAGGAACGCAAAATGATGAACTACATGTTCAGCATAAAAAAGTTTATTTGCGCGCATGCGCGAAGATTCCTTTGACGCTCGTTGGGTCATCCTGGTGCCAATACGGTCTATGCATATATACAGCATGGACCGCGTATTCTCCAAAAGTTAAATTAATCCCGTACCTCGGCAGAACGAATATTACCTGTTCCGAATCTCTGGAAGAATCGATTATTCAGAGGATCCTCATTCGATATTGGTACAATCTCTTCGGCAATGTTGCCATTTATGCGTATTTTAACTCTTTCATAGGTATTATGCAGATCACTTATAGGAGCCATCAATGGACACAAATGTCCAGCTGCAACTAGTCCAATGATGTAATCGTGATTGTTTTCGTGATCTATTCCTACTTTCAAAAAGCCTGCTTCTAAAGAGTAAGTTTTACCTTGGAAGAATAAACTTTCGTAATGATGAACATTCAGCTGAATGGGAAGTGGATGAACTGCGTCAGGTTTATGTGGATAAACTATTTCTGCAAAAAGAAAGTATGGATTCAAACCAAAAAAATTAATTTTCTACCATGGAAGACGAATTCACAACTGAAAAGTTGAATTATCAAACAAATAGAATTTTGAACCCAAAACGTCGATTTTTTACCGAACAGTTTAATTTTCAAGCCAAAAAGACAAATTTTCTACAAAAAAGTTAAATTTTTAAACTGAAAAGATGAAATTTCAAATAACTACATAAATTTTCAATCAAATTGTTGAAGTTATAAATCAAAAATATAACAGTACACTTTTTATTGAAAAATTATTAACTTTCAACGAGAAATAGTAAGATTTTTTAACGTTTTCTTAATGGCTTACGTTTCTATAATTAAATTAGTAGAATTTTGCCAATAATTAGTGAAATTTCTCTAATTCATAGAATAAGAGAGCATTATGCCTGGGGAAAAGAGGAGGTGTGTATATTGATTTGAAGGATTTTGAACGGTAAGAAGATGTATTTCAATTAGTAATGCACTTTAAATTACAGATATTATCATATTTACCTATATGATTAGGAAAAGCCAGTAATGTGAAATACAAAATAGCAGGCAGATTCATCATTTTCTTAAAATAATGAAAACCTACTTTTGATGAACTATGATTAGAGTCTAGCTCCTGAATATTCATTAATATTTATCACTTCATATATACTGGTATATGCTGGTCGTTATCATTCCTCCTTATAAATTATCTGTAATGCATCAAACCCTTTCTCATAAACGAAGTCGTAAAATTACGCAGATTAGTGATTTTATTGTGTATAATTGAATCGGGGAATGCTAAGCTATGCTAATTTCAATCAACCGTATTTTACAGGAGAGATAAAAAATATTTCCGTCGAAAAAATTTACAACCAATTGAGTAAATTACTTTTTTGTGTTCAGACGAATAAATTATTTTAATTTTTACAGTGGAAAAATATATTTCGTTTGCAAATTGAAAATAGTTCCCTAACAATAGAACGCGCAATTTAAAAAAAATGAGATATCTTGTGTTTATTTGTAGTTTAAAAAATAAATTGAAGGTTCCATTTTGGGAGGGATTAGCATCCAACGCTCTTTGCTGCAATATTTTCCATAATAACAAAAACTGTCAATTATAGAAACCATTTTTATGAACAAATACACTTTTCGAACATTTTTTCATGAATAGACTTGATTAGCTCTATGAAAAGTAACCCGGGCCTGTGTGGACATAGACGCTTGACCCTTGTGGATTTCCCACGATGAGGAGATTCGAAGGAAACACACGCGGTGAGGGGGAAGTATAGCGCTGAAAATTAACGTTAGGTCAGGTGTTTAAAAAATGAAAAAGTCACTAATTTGTCTTTACGATTTGGGAGAAAGTTTGGATCCATCCCTCGACTTCTGTGACCGGTCCTCAGGGGACTCGATTCCACTGGACTTTGGTGAACTAATTCCCGGTCCTGGATTGGACTTGTAAGATGTATTATTCTGGCGGTGCTGATTAGAGGTGGGACAACCAGGATGAAACCTTCTGCCTACTGTCAGTACAGCCTCCTATTGCAATCACTATAATACTGTGCTACCCAAACCTACTACTTAGGCCGAGTAACCGTACGCTATAATTCTGTATGTCGGAATGACAGTAGACCGGTCCCCCAATCGGCCAGATTTGTCCACTAAATTTTGGTGAAATTCCCGCCAGTTGGGCCCCCGAGTGTAAACTATAGGATGAGAAGTACTAATATCGCCGGATTATTCCGATAGCCGGAAGCCAAAGTGATAGTTGAATATTCGGTGAGCAGGTACAGCGGCAGGCCGTATCTTGTGCGTTTGCCGGATCAGCGAGAGTTCCCAGCTCTACTATGATGTGAACTCGAACAAGCCGAGTGACAAACTGAGATTTCCACTGTCAAACGTTCACTGAAGTATACTGCGCGCGAACGCTTGAGGTTGACCGGGGTCAGGCCATACCGCGTTGACTACTGCGTAGCCAGTGTGGCGCTACGAGCGCTCAGTCGTAGGAGACGCTCTCGGCAGACGTTCCATGATTAAACCGAAATCGTGATAGTTCGCGTGATTAGTTTAAAATATTTTTAACACTTGCGCCAAGGTCAAGAATTTTTAGCGTGTAACTTCGTCTACATACGTGCTCGTTTTTTTGTGAAGTCAATGCGCAGGACTTTGGGAAATAAATGCAGTTTCACCCACCGAGCTAAAGCCGTACTCAGACGAGCGGTTTCCGATTCCGATTACGATTGCGATTGACGGTCTGGTTCATGCACTCGGTACATGAGGCCTGGGCGTATTTTTTCAAGGCAGCGACAACAGCTGACGATTCACGTGACTTCATCAATTGCAGTGATTGGCTACGATCAGCGACGATTGTGGCGTCGTGGAAATCACTGCGGTTGAAAATAGAGAGAAACCTAAACGCGCAACCCGAATTGGGACCGGATCGTGCTGCTCGCTGATTGGTCTACGGTTCCAATCGTTACCGTAATCAAAACCGGGAACCGCTTGTCTGAATTCGGCTTAAGGTGGTCGCTTTTGTATCAGTCGCGTGGCGCATCCAATAGCTCAGAGTTCTCCTCCACCTCTATGGGCATGATCATTGTACGGCGTCATGTTTGGCATGTCTAGACAATGGAAATACTATGAAACTATTTTCAATTTTTGTCAACCGCCTGTCAGGATTAATTGTAGTTATTATGAATTGTATGATGTTAAAGTTCCTGGTGGGCTGTTGACTAAGTGTTGCTCTTTCGGGTTTATAATGTAGTATCCGATGCTTCCAGGAGGCCAATGACAAGACGTCGCTTAGCTATTAGTGTTTTCTCAACATACTCGAAGGAAAACTTATTACATACTTGCTCCAAATTTAAGCATTTATTGATACAGAAACAAGAGTTACAAGATGTCTCATGTATATTCCTATCGATTTCTTAATATGCTATTTAAGATAAATTATTCGCGTTTCTCAGCAACACGTATGTTTTCTAATCCGAATATCGCGCGAAATTGATTATTTAGAGGATCCTCATTCGATATTGGGACAATCTCGTTGGCATTGTTGCCATTCATGCGTATTTTAACTCTTCCATAGTGATAATCGAGATCCTCTCTGGGAGCGACGAATGCACACAAATATCTGTCTACGATGACTCCAATGACGTACTCGTGACTCGCATCTGTTCCTACATAATAAAAGCCTTCTCCTAAATCGTAAATTAGACCCGGAGAATATAAGCTTTCGAAATGATCAATATTACTAAGTTCAATGGGAGGAGGATGAACTGCGGCATGTTTATGTGGTTGAGCTAATTCTGCGAAAAAGAAGTATAAGTATAGAATTAACTATTTTATCGTCTAACTAACTAATTGGTAAATATTTTGAATTATCGAATCACTGATCTACTGCTAGTCATTAATGGCATGAATTTATATACATTTTTGTACGTAGAAGTTAATGGCCTAAACATTTGATGAGAACAATTGTCTTTTTTTTTAATTTTAGGTACTATATAGTAATGTACAATTTGTTATAAATGCCAGTTTGAAACACTACATCCGCTTGTGGAGAATGCGTAAAAAATTGATTATATTTTTGAATGATTTTCTGACATGAATTTTCCAACTCAATTAATTGACTTACCACGCGAAGTAAAAGGAAGAAAAGCTTCGTAGAATTTCACTGATTCATAGATTCATAAAGGGTGAGAAGAAAAAAAGTTATTTTAATTTGAAAAATTTCAAATAAAAGATAAATATACTGCAATTAATAATGCACTTTGAATTACAGATATTATTATATTTACCAACACGATGAGTAAAAATCACTGAAGTGAAACAAAGAATACCCATCACGATCCTCATTTTCTTCGAATAAAGGACACCCAACCATGAAGAATTTCGATTCCAGTATAAAAATGAATATTCTTTAAAATAATTTAGTGTATATATATATATCACGCTTGCCGCTATCTAAATCCTCATTCTGAATGATTTGTATTCCATAATTCTGCTTAATTCATACTATATTCTTGAAAAATTTCTGCACAGGATATATAATGTACCGTTTAGAGGAACCAAAAAGTTCTTATCACGTAATGGACAGTTTAAAATTTTTCGAAAAACATCATAACATTTTATCTTTCGAACAAAAGAAAAAGAAGGTATTTTCATATAAACAGTATGACACTAATTGTCAGGTAGAATAAGGTAATTGTAAATGAGTGCAAAATGGTGGATTACAAAATTTATTATAAAATTGTTTATTAATTAAAAGATAAGAAATAAATTGCGCTAAAGAAAGTAAATATTAATTTAACAAGGCAGAGTCTTTCTTCGCTACCGGTAGGTCAGAATGTGCTAATAACTCCAGTAAATTCAGAAAAGGTGAAAAAAAGCATTGCGATATTTAATTAGCAGAACTAGATGGAAAGTTATAATCTTTATTGACTTAAGGGAACAAAACTGAAAAACTTGAATTATTTGTAACGCGAAATGGTACCCTATTTTGCCTCATTGTCGATGCCCCGTCTTCGTCCCACATGCAGACTTTCACGAAACATGGTATACGTTGAATCTAAAATACGCTAGATACTTTGTCGATATCTTATGTTGAAACGAGTTAGGCCATCTCTAATGTAGACTCCTGGCTCGGAACATTGCAACCAGAAATCCTAGTAATCGTAAACGAAATCGCGAAACTATTCAGATTTTTTTCAATGGAAAAAAACGTTTGTACAAGGACGCATGTAATGACCTACTGCATTTTCTTACCTTCTTCCGCTTTGATTGTACCCTTTGATTGTACCTTTCTTTCTCCATTCCTCGTCCTCCTTCCTTCTCTTCTTCTCTATCTTATACAACACTCCCTTCACCCATGATACTGCCCTTTTGTCCCCTCTTTCATGAATCGATACCTCCATGGTTATTTCACTCCTTTCTACCCGTACGCACTCCTCCAACCAGTGCTTTACTCTTGCACCCCCCTTCCTACACAGTTCACACATCCTTTTCTCCCTAGAGAGCCAGAACCTATTAAAATCCTCCATGCACCCACATCTTATCCTCACTATAAGCTCCTGACTATGTAATACCTCTCTTTTTCTGTCTTCATCCTCACACCCCCTCTCCTGTTCTCCTTCTCCCACCAACACTCCCTGACCAGCTTACTTCTCCCCTCTTCTGAACATTTCTCCTCTTATTTACACGCCCGACTCTGCGCTAGAATCCCTACACTTGTTCTCCGCGTCTCCCTCCTGACAATATAATTAGGCGTGTTCCTTGCAAACCCCAATATCCAATTTACATACCTTTCCTGTGTCCTATTCACCTCTTCAATTTCCTTCCACCCCCACACCTCTACTCCATACAGTAGCACACTCACCACTAGCGAGTCAAACAATTTCATTCTTGTTCCAAAATCATCTGCGAATAACTTCTATTCCAGACCCCACACCTGCCTCATTATTACATTTTCCCTCCTCAATCTTTTTTTTTTATGTGACCATCCACTCCCCCATTCCTCCGAAACACAAAACCCAGGTACGGAAACTCTCTCACCTTCTGCACTGCCTCTTCCTTAAACTTCCACTCCCCTCCATTATCCCTTCCACCTCCTTTTTTGAACACCATAACCTTGGACTTTTCCGCATTCAGCTTTAACCTGTTCTTATCCATCTATCTTGTCAACCTCTTCATCATCTCCTTTAAAGCCTCCTCGTTTCTTGCTAGCAACACTATATCATCTGCATACGCCAGTGCCCAAATTCTAACCCCTCCTATCCTGACTCCTCCTACCACCCCGGCCTCCAGCTTTCCCTACTAATAAGTAAGTATTCGCTCAGCTTATATCAATATATTCTTTATACTCCAGGTTTCCGTAAATTCTCTTTTTTGCCTCGCATCCTTTTTGACATTAGAAATCTCTGGTAATCCTTGTATCTTTCACTAGCCCTTTTTATTTAGGTTTTTAAAATAATAATAATTGAAGTGAGAAGGCCAGTTTTGGACCTTGACTGAACAAAGGATGTACGAGTTACTTTCTTCTGACTACATTTTATTAGTGCATTTATTCAGGATTCATGTAGTGTAATTTCACTGGGAATCAGTGATATTTCACAGATTCATTTTGAGAAAACATGAGCCGTGCACTTCTAAAATTGAATTATAGGCTTATCCCGGCAGCACAGATATTGTTTAGTCCAAATTCCTGACAGAACCGACCATTTAGAGGATCCTCATTCGATATTGGTACAATCTCGTTGGTATTGTTGCCATTTCTTCGTATTTTATCTCTTTCACAGTGATTATTAGAACCCGTTCTAGGATGAACTACCTCAGCTTTATGTGGCTAAACTAATTCTGCAAAAAGTAAAATATAAGTAGAAAATTAGTTATTGTACAACTAACTGGCGATTTAGTAAACTTTTCAACTAATCGAATTACTAGTTTTCTAATGATCATTTGTGTTTCACTATTATACATAGAGTAATAATCAGCTGAACCTGATGTCTCCACATGGTAAGCGCGAGCCAATCGCACGAAGCGCCCACCCATCGACATCGATGAAACGATCCTCGCCAGTAAACTTGCCCGTCAGTTCGCGTGACTCTCTCAATGCCCCCACTCTCCTGCGTCGCGAATTGTGCGCAGCAGACGAAACGAAGTCCATAAAAGAACGACCGCGAGACCAAGTAAGTGAAGACTTCCTCATGAAATAACTCAGCCAGGTCGAGGACGGGGAGTCGAATCCAAGCCGAGATTTGTCTCGACGTAGTACCGACTTCCACCCATTACCTAACTGCAATTCTTATTTTCGACCCCGCTACCCCCTTTCCTTCCTTCTTCTATACTTTTCTCACATAAAATAATATTTCAGATTTCGTGATTTTGTTCCAATCATTCTTCAGGGAAATCATTAATCTTAGGCGCACGACTGGCGCGGTAAAGCCGCGCCAGCCGCTCCCTCCCGTACATCGCATCTCATAAGTATTTACCAAGTGAACGAGTTCTTCCCGGACTTTGGCGCAATCCAATACCCCAGTCCACGACAACCTCCACATATCTCCCTGAATTTCAGCGCCAGGCAGAACAGTATTTTTTATTTTTCTGTATAATGTAACGTCAAAGAATAATATATCCAATGATTATTTCCGTTAAACTAGAAAAATTTTCTTCACATTTTATTATACGTCATTGCATGAAACTGAAACATTGCAAAATACATTGCTACAATATTATCAAACAAAAGTGCCTGAGTAAAGTTTATAAAGTAATATTTCTTGCTGACAATGCTGAGCTGCTCAACAATTCCAAGGAGTCGTCTACATATTTCGTAATGTAATTTTTTGATGATTTCGGACCATCCCATCTAACGCTTTTTTAACTTTTCTTGTAGTTTATCACTCTCAAACTAGGTAGAACAGGCTTGAATCCTACTGTCAGTTCTCGTATCTCGGCTACAAGGGTATCGTGTATTCCGAATTCCTGGAAAACCCGATCATTTGAAGGATCATCCTCAAAATTATCTGTTTTGCCAGTAATTCGGGATAGATAACACTCTTGCTGCTGAGACCTCCTCCTCATGATGCAGATTAATCTGCACCACAATATACAGGGAAAGGATTAAAGGCTTGTGAGGATGTGGCTCCATATATAAGGGGCCACGAAAAAAAGCGCCAAGGGCATGCATAGCCGTCAAGGGTATGGATGCGATCTTGGTGCCTAAACTTTGCTCTAGAGATCTCACTGTCATTAAGGTGAGACAGAGGGGCAGTCCTCGATTTTACTTTATGCTCGTGTGCAATTAGAAGCATGTTAGTGGGCTGGAGAGTCTCCGATGAGAAGTCTCTCATGGCCCACAAATATATCGTGTTTCGATTAACCCTAGGAAAACCGGTGTTTTACAAGATCAGAAACCCCAGAAATACACTTTGGAACTCATATAAAGAGGAACTCAGAGGGAGGCTTGCGGAATTTCCCACAAGCTGTGGTACCATTGATGAGTTAGAGCACGCCGCGGATTTTCTGCGAAGGACCCTGACTACATCACATCAGAAGAATTGCCCTGCAAGCATAATTGAGTCTAGGAACGGAGCAGAATGATGGAGCACACACCTGGAAAAATTCCGTAAAAAGACAAAAATGTTGTGCAATAGGGCAAATAGAACTAAATTGCCTTCAGACTGGGACATTTATAAGACGGCCTAGTGTGAATACAATAAACATAAAATAAAGTATAAGCAGGAAGATTGGAGGAGCTTCTGCCAGGAATCGAAAAACATTCCGGAAACAGCGAGGCTTCACAAAATTCTGAAGAAAAATCCAAAAGCTCGCTTCGGGCTCATAAGGCTTGATAATGGTGTGTTTGCCGAAGACTAAGAAGCAACGCTGAATCACCTGATGAAAGTTCACATCCCGGGTTTCCAGTGAATCCGAACTGACTAAGAGGTGAAAGGCTAGAGCCAAAAGGTGAAGGGGACCGACTGGATTTCCGCCGCTAAGGTCGCTGATTTCAAAAAGGTAGAATGGGCCGTGGGGTCCTTCTGCCCATTTTAATCACCAGGGGCGGATGGAATTTATCCAGCTCTTTTACAAAAAGCCATGGATTTATTCTTTCCGCCTCTGACGAAATCATTCAAGGCAAATATGACCCTTAAGCACGTGCCATTGGCATGGAAGGACAGCAGAGTGGCCTTCATACGTAAACCTGGAAGGGAGGGTTACACTGCTGCAGGAGATTTCCGACCAATCAGCCTAACGTCTTTTACCCTGACGACGTTGGAGAGGCTGGTCGAGAGATATATCAGGGATGAGGTGCTCTTGCCCTCCCCGCTGCATAGAGGGCAGCATGCTTTTCGGGCAGGCTGCTCGGTAGAAACTGCGTTTCATGCTGTTGTGGCAAAATTGAAGCAGCAGTTGGAACAAAAAGGGTATGCTGCGGGCACCTTCTTGGATATAGAGGGTGCTTCTAGCAATAATCCGCCAGAAGTCATCTCTCAAGAGGCTTTGAGATGTGGCGTGCCGGATCAGCTTGTGTGCTGGATAGGAAGCATGTCACGCCGAAGAAGAGTCGAAACCAGCAGGGGTGAGGGCCTAGTAAGGGGAGTCCTGTCGCCCCTCCTGTGATGCATTGTGGTGGATGGCCTCATTCGAAGGCTGAATAAAGAAGGTTTTATATTCAGCTGACGTTTTCAGATTCAGTTAGCTATCTGGGAGTAATCCCAGATAGCAAGCTGAACTGGGGAAAGCACCTGGAGACCCAATGCAGGAAGTTTATCATGTTTTGTTGGATGCGCAGGAGAGCCTTTGCGTTGACGTGAGGTCTAGGGCCTAAAATGCTTGAATGGCTCTACTCTGCTGTCCTAAAACCCAGGATCCTACATGCGACCATGGTCTGGTCTCACATTGAATCACAAATTCAGTATATAATCGTGTAGATCTTTAGGATATTTCGGCAATTCAGTTTGACGAAAGATACATACAAATCCTTAACAAAATTATCTCTTTTTAAAACTCTAATCATGCAGAATTTCACAGAATTTATGATGGAATCTAAAGAATTTATTATGATTTTAGAAAAAATTTGAAGAATTTAAGCTTCTGCTACCCGCAACAAGAATATACTTTCATGCAATATGGTAAAGTCACTATACAATCCAAAAAAACCTAGAATATTCGAGAATATCCCATAATTTTTAGAGAATTTAATTGGAATGTTCCAGGAATGTTCTTGAAAATTTGTGGAATCAAATATACAGAAATTATTGCATTTTAAATTGTAGATTATATTATATTCACATACCTATGGGATTAGGAAAAATCACAAAGATGCAGAGCAAAATACCAATAAAAGTTGTTATTATTATTTTTTTTTAATAAATAAAACCCACTTGATTTTTAATTTCATTCCAGAACTTATTTACAGAAAAATGTAATTTCAGGATTTATGTTAATTCGATTTGAAATTAGTATAGGTATATTGACGAGCTTGATTTTTTAAATAAATTTTTAGTGGATCGTTCGAGTTTTCCAAAAATCTACCTGAAATTTTTAGAAAATTAATTAAATCTATTTGAAATCTTTGTGAAATTTTTTAGAAAACATTGAATATTTGTGCAGTCTTTGAATTCTATCTGAAATATTTGTGAAATTTATCTAAAATATTTGTGAGATATTCGAAATCTTTAAAATCTTTGGGAAATTATTGAAATCTTTGAAAATTTTTGCGAAATATTTGAAATTTTTCATTATATTTGGGAAACTATTGAAATATTTGTGAAACATTTAATAAATCATTGAACTCTCTCAATTATTTGAAATATTTAGTAATATTTGTGAAGTTATTGAAATCAATGCGAAACATTTATAAAATCTTCAGAAATTTTTGCGAAATATTCAAAATATTTGTGAAATAATTGAAATATTTGTGAAATATTCAATGAATGATTGAAATCTTTGCGAAATATTCAAAATATTTGGTAATATTTGTCAAATTATTGAAATCTTTCTAAAATATTTTGAAATTTTTGCGAAAAATTTATAATATTTGTGAAATTATTAAAATATTAGTGAAATATTTAATGAAACATTGAACTCGTTGCGAAATATTAAAAATATTTGGTAATATTTGTGAAATTATTTAAATCATTGGAAAATCATCAAAATCCTTTTTTTTTAACATCATCGCTGAAGAAATTTTTTTTTTTAATTTCCAGTTGTAGAGTTTGTATACGAGTTGACGGTGAAAATTACCTGAATGTTATCAAATAATTCAGAATATTTCAGAATTATCGAATAGTGTATAAAAAGGTTTCACGTAGATAAAAAAAATTAAGGAAACATTTTTGCAATTTTTTTCGCAGTATTTTTATTTATCTAAATAATGTATTATCAAAGCATAACATAACCAATAATAATTTTTTTCCGCATGAAAATCTTATCTTAACATTTTATCACACGCTACTGCGTGAGACTTAAACATTACAAAATATCTATAGAAGATTATAAAACTAAAGTGCCTCTGTACCGTTTATGAAGTAATATTTCTTGCTGACAATGCTGAAGATATTGATTCAAGTAAGGGGTCGTCCACATATTTCATCATGCAATATTAGAACGACTTTGGACTACGCCATCTGACGCTTTTTCACATAGGCTAAACCCCTTCTCCTCCCTCAAAGCGTTACCAAATATGTTACCTAATATGTCCCTAATATGTGTGGGAACTGACGAGAATTCTAAAAATAAACAAAAGTGTTGATAACTATATGTGACGTGCGCCGAAGAAAGGGAGCTTACTCTGAAAAGTGAAATTTTTCAGGGTGAGCGGTTGAAGTCGACTCGATAGGCGCGACTTTTAGGAGAGAGGGAAGACTCGCGAAATCTTCCCTCTCCACTCACCACTACATTCTCACGCGTATAGCGGTGCTGTTCACGGACGAAGTATAGATGAGACGCGAAGATGTTGTGGTGAGTGGTGGGAGGTATTTCACGGGATCTCGAGCGAAAGCGCGAGTTCTCAAGTACCTAACAACTCAATTATTAGCAATAATAACGCTCGGAATTTTTTTTCGATGGTTTCATTTGAAAGAGCAACTGAAAAACTATCGACAGGTGTAAAAACCTCGATCTCGATTTTTTTTTGGAGTAAGCCCCCTTTCTACGGCGCACGTCACATATGTTTTGCATTATCTTGTTCTGTTTTTCTAAATTGTCAAACAAAGAACGCCAGGTTTGGATTAAAAATAAACAAGAATGGGTTATAACTGGACTAATGTTGGGTAAAAGTTGGAATGAACCATTTGATAAAAATATATATTAAAGACAACTTTCAAAATGGTTCACCCTAATGTTGATTCGCGTATCTCAGCAGTACGGGTATTATGCATCCCAAATTCCTTGAAAAACCGATCATTTAGAGGGTCCCCAGATAATATTGGTACAATCTCGTCGGCAATGTGTCCTCTTATGCGTATTTTGACTCTCATATAGTGACCAGGAAGGTCCAATTTAGGAGCTATAAATGGAAGCAAACGTCCAAGTGCGACTCGTCCAATGATGTACTTGTGATTTTCATCTAGTCCTACGCGGGTTTCCCCTACATCCAAAGGGATAATTTTACCTCGAGTCAATAAACTTTCGTAATAATAAACTTTAAGTTGAATGTGAGAAGCACGAACTGCGACAGGTTTAAGTGGTCCAGTTGATTCTGCAAAAAAAAATTACAAGTAGGAAATTAATTATTATATTGGGTAACGAATAAGTTTATATATCGAATAATAGCCTCGTAATTGTGTACTAATCATTGGTGTTTCAGATTTCTGTAATTGAATTAGTAGAGTTTCACTCATTTATAGATTGATATAGCATTGGGAGAAAGAGATTATATTATATTCATATTATATTTATATTATCATAATTACCTATAGAATCAAGGAAAATTAGAAAGATAGAGCACATAATACCGAAAACAGTTCTCATTTTTTTTAAATAAATAAAACCCACATTTGAAGAATTGTGATAAGAGACTAATTCGCGAATAAATTCTTTAAAATGTTTGAATGTACATCACACTAGTCACAATCTTATTGGTCCTACCAAATTATCTGTATTGTCATAATCTTTCCACACTTCGCTTAAGTATTCAGTGCCAAGTGTTCACAAGAATTATCATATCAAAATAGAACAAAGTTTTTTATCTTCTGATCAAAAGACAATATTGTATCATGTTTTGAAAAAATTACTCAATTTCACATTACGTAATAAAAAAGGTTGGTTTCTCTAAATGGTACATTATATGTCATAAATCTAAAATTTTTACGACTTCAGTATATGAGAAGCAGAATTATTTAATGTACGAATAACTTAGAATGAGGATTTAGATAGGGACTTGCGTAACATATTATATTAAATATTAATTTTTAATGCAAATTTCAGGTATTGGAACCCCTAAGTTTTAAAGGGTCCAGGGATTTAAATGGTCCAGGGATTTAAATGGTCCAGTTTCACACTCGGAATCCTAAGGAATACCCTTAAGGAACCTTTTAACCATGAGGTTGCTTATTTTCATTTGAGGTAGTTGTTGTGCAATTTTTTCATAAAAACTGATCAAACAATCACTAGTAAGTAATTTACATTTATTACAACAGTTAGCTTCAACATTTATGATAAATGCAAGTTCTCTATTGAATTACTAGAATTGCACCAATTAATAGATTTACAATACGTCGGGAGAAAAAGAGTTATTTCAATCTGAACCACCTTTAATAAAAAACAAATAGTCTACAAATAATAATTCACATAAAATTATAGATATGATTATATTTACCAATAGTATTAGGGAAAACTATTAAGGTGAAACACAGAAAAGAAATCGCCGTTATCATCTTCCTGAAATAAGAGAAGCCCACTTTTCAAGAATTTCGATTAGACTGTGACAAACAAATCGTCTTTCTGAATTATATTTGCGTGCGATCCAAGTGAATGTCACAAAGAAGATAAAATTTGAAAAATGCAAGCAAAAGCGACCTGCTTATGGAAAATTACCCGTATATCGAATAAAATCTCATTATCTTGCATATATCAATTTTATCTGATATACTTGAACGTGACAAGCAATAGTTTCCAGTCAAGAGCTCAGCGTAATACAAATTTATGCAAGTTCTTACCTTTTTCGAATTTGATACCTTTTTCGAAGGTATACAGTAAAATAAATTAAAATCGTTTCAGGTATGGTCAAACTCACAGCTCTCTGGACCCAGAACAATTTTGATTTTGTCAATTTTTGTCAATAATTTAAATTCCTTCGAATGCCCACCACACGCTCATTGAATACGCAGGCATCAAGTGCTAAATAGATTTCCAAAGTCAAGAAACATATTTGCACATTTTTCCACAGGTTTTATTATTTTCCCCTATGATGTAACAGCTAAGTGTTGTACAACCAATAATAATTTCCATCTGACGAAAAATCGTTTCTTTACATTTCATTATGTGCTATTGCCTGAACGATAAACAAAACAAATACCGATAAAAGATTATGAAATTAAAGTGGCATAGTACCGTTTGTAAAGTAATATTTCCGGCTGAAAATTCTGAACAATTCTATCAAATTGTTGGATTTGAATCAGCGGTATAATTATCGCTGATTCAGATTAGGGATAATCAAGGATGGACCGGGACTGGACCAATGGGTCTACGTTGAAATAGGCCTGGGCCAGGATTAGATTCTCCTATCATATACAGTTTATTTTTGCAAAGAAATGTATCCAAGAAGCTTGCTCTGCATCAATTTAGATTTGTGAAAAATGTTGTTTTATTTTTTAATTACAAATGGACGGACACATCGCCATCCGCGTGTAGTCATTGCATTATTAGTGAAACTCGGCCAAACGAATATTGCGTGGTGTGAAATTCTCCTTGAAAACACTATTGAGAGGATCACTATTTAATATTGGTACAATCTCGTTGGCAATGTTACCAGTTATCCGTAATTTCACTCTTCCTGAGCGATTTTGAAGATCCTCTCTATGAGCCAGGAGTGGAAACATATGTCCATTAAGAAATAATCCAATGACATACTCATGCCTCTCATCTGTTTCTACATAATAATAGTCTGGTAATAAATATAATGTTCGACCTGCATTTCTTAAACTTTCATAAGTATAAATATTATGAATTTGAATGGGTAAAGGATGAAGTGCGGAAGCTTTATGTGGCCAAGCCAATTCTGCAAGAAGAATGTACAAGTAGGAAATTAATTATTTTATTAACTAACTAACCAATCCGTAAATATTTTGACCAATCACTAATTTTTCTCCATTAATTTATGGTTTTGAAATTAGGTTTAAATTATAGATATTATATTTACCTATCTGATGAGGAAGAACCACTAAGACGAAATACAGAATACCAATCACTGTCCTCATTTTCTTGAAATAACGAAAACACACTTATAAAGAATTTAGATAAAAGCGTATGTAATGAATATTCCTCAAAGTGTTTCAGCGTGAATTTTATAGACCAATTTTATCTTAAGTACATAAACGGTACAGAAAATCTTATTCAAAAAAGAGTCTAAAGTAATCAAAATGTGTCCAAGGCCATACGTATGCCGATGAGGATGTGTGCATTGCAATGCATTGAAATAATTTCAGATATGGTCAAATTCACAGTGCTCAGTATCGAAAATAATGTAGAGTTTGTTCAATTGCGAAATAATTTCCATTTATTTTATTGAACACTATCATCTAACTGCCCTTTAAAACATTTTCTTCTTACATTTTATTATACGCGATTGAGTGAACAATTAGCAGAACAAATGTAGATACAATATTCAATAATAAAGTGTTTTAGAAGCGATTATAATGTAATATTTCGCGCTGACTACTACTAATTATTGTATGATATAAAGACGTACCAAAATGTTTTTTCACGCAATGGAAATGTTAGTAATCTTTGAAAAACGTGATAACATTCTGTCATTCGATCGAAATAAAAAAGGTACATTTATGTACATGATTTGCCACTTATTATCAGCAGCAGATTTCGCAACATTATAGAATAGTAAAGAATATTCCAGAATTATCTTACGCGATACAAATTTTTCTAAGGGGTAATTTCAGAATAAATCGTTTGAACGTGGTTGCGACGTAATGTTAACTTCATCACAAAATGCTGTTATTTTGCATCAATATGGAAAAGTTAAAATATGCATGAATAGCAACAATGCCATCGAGATTGTACCAATATATTTCTAGCCTCTTTCATTATTTTGAGAATCAGAACAACAAATTACAATACATATGTATCTACATTTTTGTGCATTTTCATAATTCTCATTAGTATAATTATTCCGTATGGTTCAGCATTATCAGCGAGAAACATTACATTATACTGAGTACAAAAGCACTTGAGTTTCAAAATCTTTCATCTGTATTTGCAAAGTTGATTACCCGAAAAAAAAATTTAGAATGTTCTTGAAATTTTTGAAGATTTTAAAATACTTTAAAATTGTCTCTGATATTCATTCATATGTTTCTGTAATGTTTTTAATACTCCTATAGAATGTATAGGGTTCTTAACCAGTTGTCATTTTAATGTCTTCAGATTCCCAACTGAATGCACCTAAATGCATCTAAACGTTGGCGAATTGTAACGAATTTAAAGTGAATTTCAAATCATTTCTGGTGAAAGCACTGCAGAATATTTTAGAACATACCAAAAAATTCTAGGATTTCATAGATACTTCAAAAATATTATATAACCCAACACTGGCCTACTCTGTTTGCTCATATAAGGGATCAGAACAAGAAATTTCAATATTATGTATATACATTTACATGCGGTCATGCCACTCGCCAACTTTAGATTTGTTTTTCTAAAAATGTGGGTTTTTAAATTTTTCAACTCAAAAGTACCCTGACTAATCGGTTCATTATACCCTAAAAATTTCCCACATTTTCTTCGAGAATAACTGAAAAAAACTCTGCCAAAGTGTCTTTTTTTTGGTATCAAAGTGTACAAATTCAGAAAAAGTGTATTTATTCGAGGTCGAATACACTCTTTAAAGGCAGAATTTTATCATTTAGCAACATATGTAGCATGTGAAGGAGTAAAAATTCCCTTACGTGACAAAATTGGCAATTAGATTGTATCAATATCAAATGAGGACCATGTAAATAATCAGTTCCGCAAGTCAGCTGGGAGACAGCCCTCGCATATACAGGGTGTTAAACAATTTGTTTCAACCGGCATTTTTTTAAATTCAGGTGACGCCATATTAGGATGTCGAGATTTGTTAGGGACATTTTCGACTATGCTCAAAAGATAATAGTCCATTGCATTCGAATCTGAGTTGTTAGGAGGCTAGAACCCTTTGGAACAAAGGGTTCATTTTTCAAGGACGACAACAGCAAATTGCATTTTAAACTCGCTTAGTCCTAGAAGCCTCGAAAAGCATTGTCAAACCTTTGTTGTGTATGATTGGTACCTTAGGTCCTCCGTGGAAATTCGACGCATTGTTTGGTCCACTCATATGTGAAATGGATGACAATTTTCGCAAAGATCTCCCTGGATCCTCAAAAATCAGCGCTTACAACGGCTGCTGGGGTCCTCGAGGTGCGTTTTCTTGAGTGAATTGTTCTTTCCGGCATACTAGAACCTTCTTTGGACTTCTCGGAGCTGGTATATTCCACGACAACATTATAAACTGTTGATGTCGGGTAACCGAAGAACCGAATTATTTCTATTGCTGACCGCTCAGCGCGAATCCCTTCTATAATGGCTGCTCGACGAATGTACTTCGCATTCTATCTCAACTTGGCAGACATTGTGAGGTTAATATTTTTACTGGGAGCACTTAGCTATTTTTAACGCCAATAGTCACACCTGGCAGAGACATAGTATGGCGGGAACTTTGAATTGTAATCTGTCCGGATTTAGCTGCGGCATCATGTATGCAAGGGCCGCATTAGCAGTAAGGTGAATCATCTCTCAAATTTTGAAATTAAACGTATTTGTCAGATCCAAATGTATGCACTGCACTTGTTTTGGGGTCATTGAATTGTGAGATTATATTGTCTGAAAGGAGAAACTAGTCCCAACCCATGTTTGTCCAGCATTGTTTCAGTCCTTTTATCGTACTGGTATCGTTCAGGCAACCTCGCATAATAAAGTGTAAAAAGATGTTTGGGAAGACAAAAATCATTATAGTTCATATTAACTTTGAAGACATATTGTGGTGAAGAATACTGTGAACTAAATTTGCAAAAATGTTTCTTCAATTTTCTAAATCCACGGGACACTTTCTCATATTTGCAAAGAGAGGCTCAATAATCCGGTGATCATTACATACTAGATTGTCTGAACGTAGTTGTGACGTAATTTCAAAAAAAATTTTGTTAATTTACTTACAAATTTCAACACAAAAAGATGTATCAGAGATTCAATATAAAATTAATATTTATTTATTAAATTAATAGGCCTAAAATTGTCTGTAAAGAAAATACATATTAATTTTCTTGAGAAACCAATTTATTAATTGGTTTTATTAAACAAGGCATCGCTTTGCTTTCTCAATACATTCTTACAAATTATTGAATATTTTGGGAATTCAGTATTTCATAACCTTCATAAAATTATCTCTTATATCTCTATTATCGGTGAATTCCCAAAATTTCATGATGAAATCCAAAGATGTCATTGTAAATTCTCAAGCATTGTTAAGAATGCAAGATGCATACCAGAAAGTTAATTTAGGATAATAGACTTGACCGTCACAGAGGGCCGAACTGATCATCATAAAGGGCGAAAAAATTTGACGTTAGAAATTCAAAAGAGAAAACCTAATCCACTTTCCACCATGTTCTCTCTTATGCACTTCACTCTTTACGCATGATCGAAATATTGGATAGCAGTTTAAACTTATAAAACATATATTCTAGTTTAATAAACAGCAAATATGACGCTAAACGGCTCAACGATATTCGCTTACTCCGAAAATTGTATCAGACTTTTAATTTTTACAAAGTATTATTTCGGGGCTAGTTTCAGGTATTATAATGAGACTAAAAAAAAACCGTCTCAAAAGGTAATAAAATGGGACAACTAATGGAAACCCAGATTTTTTTTTGTTACATTGAAAATACCAGCATGAAGTTATCGTATTTGAAAACAGGATGCGAAAAAAATGATAACCTAAACAAATAGATCTCTACTTTCTACAGTGAGCGATGGATCATCTGCTCCTCTACGGATAGTCCAAATGAGTGAAAATATGATGATGGTATTGATCATCACGAAAGTATACCTTGACGATCCTGACAGTGAGTCTTAACTTCTTCTAACAGTCAGACTGACCAGCCTGACTGCCTAAACTGTAAACATTTATTTTTCTCTGTGCTGTTATGATTGTTCGTCATAAGTGATGTTTCAAAATTTGACGGTGAAGTGTGAGTTTTATTAAAATTATACAGATGAAAAGTGGAAAGTGTGATGTGGGATAAGGAAAAGGTACGTGATCGTGTTCCTCGGCTAGGAGTAGTTTCTTCTTTCATACAGTATAATTTCATAACTATATGAAGCCAAGAATCGAGCAATGCGTACATTGAGATTTGATGAAAATATGAAATTAAAAAAAAAATTAATTGGGCATATTAATGCTAGTACGGACCATGCATAGGCAGTATACTCTTGAAGTTAAATTATTCCCGTATCTCGGCAGCACGAATAGGGCTAGGGACAGGAGTAGTCTGTCGGGCCAGAGGAAGATCGTGGGCAGACCTAAGTGACTGCTCCTGGCCTGTTACCCAACTTAACTTGCATCACAGCAAAGATCCTCTCCGCTTCTGCTGAGGGGCAAGGCTGCAAGGCTTATAGGTATCTCTCTAATCGAGGAACCTTGGTTAGTTCTAGGCACCAGAAAGAAATTAGGATGGGAGGGGGGGGGGCTAGTTTTAGATACAGAGACCCCAAGGCGGCCAAACCAAGGGCTTGTATGCTGACGAAGGAAGTCAACATTGTCCAGTTGCTAGAGCTATGTTCGAGGGATATGATGATGATAGCTACAGATCTGAGAGGAATTGGAGAGCAGTCATGGGATTGGCCTACTTTTCATATGATAGCGAATCCAACCCACCAGAGGGAGTACGTACACAGGTGGAATACTGCAAGGTAATGGGTCTTCCTCTTCTATTAGGGTGCTATGCTAACTGCCACCATATATCTATTAAAATATCTAATTACTACCGATTTGGATATTATCAACACGGGGGATACCCCGACGTATCATAACTCAGTCAGGAAAGAAGTCATTTACATCACTCTCTGTACCGGTAGTTTTAGAGGCAATGTCAAGAAATAGAAGGTCCTAGACAAACCTATTTGCTAAGATCACTGACAGAAAGAGTTGCTAGGGAAAGTGTTCGTCCATCCTTGTGAGGCCCTGCATGCAAGGATAAGTGGCATACTCTGTAAGGTCGCCCAGTAACGCAGAGTCACCATTTAAGACACCTCGCCCTGGTGCCATTTAGCTTTCGTCTTGGCTATTACGTCTCCGCTTGGAGGTCATTTCTTTGGGACCATCCTTGGAAAATTGTCTGCGACTACTTCTTAATTATTGTAACCGTATTCAGCAGAAAACTTTGGTGCAGGGGCCCTCTATCCGCAACCTAAAGAGTGCGTATATAAGATTACGCTAGTCCCTATCTCATTCTTCCTTTTGAATTATTTGTATTTCATTATTATGTTCATCCTACAATGACCGAAATGTTTCATTACACAATAGCATTTACATGCTATAGTGAGGGCCAAACATGCATTTTTTTAAATCAAAAATGGCTAGTGCTATACCATTGCTACTTCTAATTTGTTGTTAGTATTATGTATGATATGCCTCTAATTCGTACTCGAGAAGAAATCTCTAATTTTCTTATACGTCAAAAAAAATTTCTTCTTTGACTTCACAGCAAGTAATAAAAAATCATAACCAACTAAACTCACACCAATTATTCTGGAGTTTCGAAATTTTCGTATTTACGCCCCACCCAAAATGGGGAAATAAGGGATCTTAAAAGTAAAACAACATGATTTTTCACCAATTTAATACAGAATAAATGTTTATTAATCAAAAGAATGGATTTCAGTTCCTTTATAAAAATGACAATAACAATTTTCTTTCATAAACAACTCATTAGTTGGATTAATTAAACAAGGAAACTCTTCGTTTCCTGAATTCGTTCTTTTAATCTTGAGGACATTTGAAAAATTCAGCTTTGATAACCTACATACAAAACATTCATAACATCATCTTTTGTCAAAACTCCATTCACAATGAATTCCAAAAAAGTCACGATAAAGTCCAGACAAGTCACCGTGAATTCTAAAGAATTTCAAAACATCCGTGCTGGCTTCCATAGAATTCACAAGAACACTAAAAATTTTAGACTTCCATAGAAACTTGAGAAACATTGAAGAAATATTAAAACGGCTCCAGCAATGTATCGACATTATAGAAGAATACATACAATATAAAATTAACTAAAGGGACTAGGCCAGGGTTGCACCCTAACTGAACCAAGAATCGAACAGGACTGGACTTATTATTTGCTTATAATGGCAGGACGAATATAATGTGAATCGTATTCCTCAAAAAATCGATGATTCAGAGGATCCTCATTGGATATTGGTACAATATCGTTGGCACTGTTGCCATTTATGCGTATTTTAACTCTTCTGTGGGAAGAATCGAGATCTGCTCTAGGAGCCACTAATGGAAGCAAAACATCTGCCATTATTATTCCAATGACGTATTCGCGTTTCTCATCTGTTGCTGCTGGTACTAATATTCCTGCTGGTAAAAGGAAGAATGGACTTGCAGGATATCGAAGTTCGTAATGATGAATATGAAGTTGAATGGGAAGAGGATGAACTGCATGGCCTTTATGTGGCCAAACTAATTCTACAAAAAGAAAATACAAGTAGACAATTAAATATTGTATTAAGAAACTAACGAATTAGTACATTTCTGCCAATCATTATTGACGCACATTTCTACAATTAAAACTCGTAATGTTCGTGGACCAAATTAAATCGATTATAGTCCGATCTGAATCATTTGCAGTTCCTACAACCCTCGGATTTTTGTTTGGATTCATACACCTCTAAGTGATCGGTAATTATCAAAATCGTGATAGTAATAATTATTCAAATTTCCTCTTCCGCCATTCTGGAGAAAAAGATTTGTAAAGAAATCCCCTCAGATTGTATGTACCGCGACGCGAGCGTCTTTCAACTTCTGATTACATCGGGTGGAAGAGCTCGAAATTTGTAACTTTAAAGTCCGTGCTCGATGCTTGTTACCTCGCGCCTAACGCGCTAAATCGATTCGGATTTTTGATTCGATCACTGCTTGAATCGAAGTCACTAATTTAAATTTTCAACGACTTTGAATAAGAAATAAGTAGAGTTCTTCATACGATATGAAATCAAGTTTGGGTAACTCCGTATTAACTATCAGGTTCCAGTCGTTCTGTATAGGGAATCAAGGTCTTTTCACACCTCATGTTTATTTTATGACCATAAGTCAAAATATTTTAATCAATGAACATAGATATGATTTCATATACAGAAGTACTAAGACCTGATTCTTCATGCATCATCATGCGAAATTGATTCCATATTGTACATAGCAGACAAAGTAAACCATAAATAATCATGCATTCTGAATGTTATAATAATTATTCTTATTAAATAATTAATATTATTTTATTTACCTATAGGATTAGGAAAAATCACTAACGTGAAGAACATGATGCTTATCACGGGTTTCATTTTTTTTAAATCAACGAAATCCACTTAATAAGAATCTCGATACAAGATTATGTAATAACTATACTTCAAAATGTTTCAGTTTACATATGAAGATAACGCTAGTCGCTATCTCTTTTGAGCTTCAAAATTAATTCTACTTTATGAATCTGTTCATTCTACAATAATAAGAGTGTTTGCTTCGTTTAGAAGGAGACAACCTATTTTCGCCCTGAAAAAAGTGGTTTAGCTGTCCCAACCAGACATTTGGCTAATTTTGCCATCCACAAATTATCTAGACGAATTTGCTAGATAATTTCTAGATGGAAAAATCAGCTAAAACAGCTAGGCATTCTCGTTTTTCAACTATCTTATACTTACGCCTCACTCCAATTCAGTTTTTCATAACCCTCATGAAATTACTTCTTATATCTATATTCCCGGGGTATTCAAAGAAATTTCTGACGAAATCCAAATGTGTCATTGTAAATTCTTAATAATTTCAAAGAATGTCAGATGAATTCTGAAGAGTAAATAGTGAACGGTCGCTTTGACCATGATAGGAGGTCGAACTAATCATTAAGAAGGATCGACAAAAGTTGATTATAAAAATTCGAAAGAAAATATAAGTGGGAAATTACTTAGTGTATTAACCAATCAACGAATTGGTAAATATTTCGACTAGTCGAATTAGCAATTTTCTGCCAATTAAGTTGAACCAGTCACCTGCATGAGTCGAAATTAACTGACTATACTCCAATTCGAATTAAAAGGGAAACCTGAACCCTCTGTATTTTTGTTAATTAAGTCGAAAAATCTGAATTTGAAATCGACTCTAGTTCAGAAGATCAAACAACCACCACAGGGTCCCACCAGGAGTCTTGTAGAGGAAAGCTCCTTTGCGAATCATCTCGTGTGTCCTGGCCATTTTTGGAGAGGACTTTTGCCATTTGCAATGATGTAAGCTGCACTCAGAACAATTCGGTTATGAAGACTTTGGAGATTCAGAAGTCAGCATCCGCCTTAACGGCGTAAGATGTATAATCGCGGAACGTCATATGAAGGATCGTAATTTCATTCTTCGTCCATTAAACTGCCACAAACGAGTAGAGTAGAACGCGGACGGCAAGAAAGTTAGTCGCAGATACCTTCTTCAACGTTGACAGATTTGAAGACCGAATATGTCGAATGAGATGCTTGTATCTGCTTCGGAGAGACTCCTTTACTGATGTAATGTCCTTAAGGCGGCTTTGAAGCACGCTCAGGTATGTATAGGTCTCTCCAGTGACAAGCTGTTTAATAATACTCCAATCCGCACGATCAGGGTACTTGGGAACGCCAGTAATCTTTCCTCGCTTCAGGTTATTATTGCCACACTTCTCCAACCCAAAGTCCATGTCAATCTCTCTTGCATACCCCATCACGATATTTAAAACAGGTTGAAGTTTGCTTGTACCAGAAGCATAAATCTCAAGATCATCCATACAAAATACATGAGTGACCATATGCTTTCGAATTCCAGTTTTGCTGCAGAAGTACCATTGGGAGTGGCGAAGTGCAAGAGATTGTGGCAATACATTTATGCACCTCACGATGTATGGATGAACCTTTAAGCTTTCAAGCAGACAGGTGATAAGTCTATGAGAGGTTGAATCGAAAGTTTTCCTGAAGTCAATCTAGGTTGTTGATAGGTAGCGCTGTTAAGATGCTTCGTCTTTGCTGGTGAGTTGAAGGAAACTTTTTCCAACAGAAGTTCTTGATACCATCTGGTCCCAGAGCAGAGTAGTTCTTCATGCCTTTTCATACATTTTTTACCTTTTCGGTAGTGATAGGTGGGAATTCCTCCTGAGGCTCTGCGAGGACAAGGCAAAGCTCATACAAGATATTTATGTCTTGTGAGTTTTCTTTCAGTGGATGCTGGACCTCGCAGACTTCTCTCCAAAATGCCTCGACCTCCCCTGGCTTAGGCGGGTGGCCGATAGCAACTGGAGGGTCTTGGCAGAGTCAAGATAAGTCAGAGAAAAACTGTAGATTTTCTCCGACCCACCACTCTCTTCACTCCAGGCTTCTCCTACCGTCAGATAGTACCCGTATTTTGTCTACAATATGCTGCCTGATGGCCAGCAGCTTTGACTTGTTGAGTGTGTGATGACAAATTGTGTGATGCCGGTAGTCAAATTCCTGCCAAATGTTATGTAGTTAATCGCACACTGAATGCGGGAATCTTACTGTATTGCCAAGCCCACCTTGGTGCTGCGTTGATGCTTCCGTATTTCGGTATTATGATCAGCCGTTGGTTTTGTTTTTGCAGCTTGCATCCGCCAAAGTTCTTGCAGCATCATACTCTCTACTATTGATAGTTCAGAGGCTGGATTCTTCGAAAAAATCTTTACGAAGCTCGTCATCCAGTTCAACCAGATCTTTGGGCTGAAGAAAAATCGGGATATTGATATTTATCCTCGTCCTAAAGCATCGCTCTTCCTCTGTTGGATGCCTGCCTGCGGTTGGTCTGAGTGTCGCCTCTCTTTCTATGTTGCCAACTTGTTCTGGCTGTAGTTCAGTAAGCGCATTAGAGCAGAACGTCCTTGCGTCGATTCATCCACTCAAAAGTAATGAGATTTTGTCGGTCTATCGAATTGGCTCTGTCTTGATTGGCTCCCCAATTCTAGGTTAGTTCCAAGTTTGATGGTTTTGAACTGCATTTACTATAACTATGTTTGGTGTTATCATTGTTGTTTCCACGAGCAGCTAGGGAAAAGGATTCGTCCATCCTTGTAGAGCCCCTTATGCAAGGATAAGGTTGCATACTCTGATAGGTCGGCCAGTAATCCAGAGGTGGTTAAGTCCTTCGTGACCATCTCTGGACAATTTTCCGCGACTGCTCATCAATTATTGTAACCATATTCAGCAGAAACCCTTGGCACAGGGGCCTTCTATCCGCAACTCAAGGACGCGTATATAATGGGTGGACCAAACATACATTGAAGAAAATGAGAAATAGCTAGCGCTTAACCGTTGATGCATGTAATTTGTTGTTTGTATCATGTATGATATGTTTTTGATTCCTGCTGGAGAAAAAATGTCTAATTTTCTTATATCAAAAAAAAATTCTTCTCAGGCTCTACAGCTAGTAATAAAAGGTCATAACCAACTAAATACACTATTTTTATTAACATAAAGACTGCTCTTAATTTAAGAAGTCATCAGAGATATTTTTTGTGATAAAACGTAGCAAGGTTTCATCACCAGTTATTCTGGATTTTCAAATATTTCGTATTTATGCCCCAACCAAATGTACAGTATGCCATTTATTACATATCAGGAGAAATAAGAAAATGTCAAAGGACTACAAAATGATTTATGACAAATTCAATATAGAGTGATTGTTCATTTATTAAGAAAATAAGTTTTGATCTTTCTATAAAAATAGTGAATAATAATTTTCTTTCGAAACACACTCAGTGGTTGATTTGAATAAACGACGAAACTCTTTATTTTCTGAATTGCTTGATACAAATCTTTCACAACAATACTAGAAATTTATGATTTCGATAGTAACT
>JAABKJ010000466.1:0-49578 GCA_011634705.1 Andricus grossulariae | reverse complement strand
CATGGTGAACACCAAAAAAACATTTCATAACCGAGGACTGGTTTGGTCACGTGGTCACCGTAGAGCATGCCCTTAAAGGACAGAATCTAAGATATTCGAAAAATATGTTTCAATTGTGCAAAAATTACCTGTGAACATGCCAATTTCTATAAAATCCAATAGTGTTTTTCATCGTAGTCCTCTGTTTTTGATATGCGAATCCTCGAGCACTCGCCTTTTTTTGATAAAGTAAGATCACCAATTCTTAGCACCTGAGCCCTATTATTCTCATGCCAAAAACGGAAGTGAATTTATTTTATTTTCAATCCATATTTCTTTCAACTGAATAATTATTAATATATGCATTATATGCAAAACTAAGAGCAAAATTAAATTAATTAAGGCAACACATGCTAAAAATGTACTATCTATAAAATCAAAGAAGGTTGCCAACAATTGGCGGGGGTGCCAAGAATTGGTCTTCTTACTATAATTATTAGATTTTCGTGTAGAGCGGATGATAATACGCTGCTCAAGGCTAACAAAAGTGATATACGTAATATATATCCGAAAAAGCATAACAAACACGGTGATTGCTCAAGATACGTCCACGACATTGCTACGATAAAATTTTGCTTATTTCATTATCTTAGATATTAATAGTTAATATCACAGATTTTATTCTTCCAATATAAATGGAAATTTCCCTTTGATATCTTGTGTATTGAATAGAAGATATTAGACATTATACGCAATATCTATATATTATGGTTAAATATCAAAGTTTTTAATATCTATTTTTCAATATTCATTTTTCTTCGTGTTGTAAGAAACAATTATTGCTTTCCTAATGGAAAGGAAGTAGCCCAATTTATTTATTTTTCTTAGTGCATTTTATAACAAAGTAAATGCCAGTTGATCAATTTGATGCCGAAATTGGATCAAAATGATATGCAGCGCTTTCATACAAATTTCGAATTCTTTATTGGATCAGCAAATTGCGCATCAGAAAGATACGATTTTTAAGATCGTTTGCCCGTCATGAAATTTCATGAGTTTTCATGAGACATGGACAGTGAGATTGTAGAAGATGTGAGAAGGGGGCGAAACGGAGGAATGAGAGGGTAGAAAGGACAAGATTAGCGGAAAGCTGATAGGGTTAGAAGGGTTGAGAAGAAAATACGGTCAATGAAATACAGAAGGAGTGGAAGGGTTCAATGAATAAGGTGAAGTTATAAAGAAATTGAAAACAAAAACATCAGGAGATGTTGAAATTGGCAGGCGGAGTGGGGGACGGTGTGTATAATGGAAGATCGAGATAGTTCGGGGTTTAATGAGTTGAATAAGGGGTTAAAGAACTAGAAGGTAAGATAGAAATAGAATATGGGGAATAGGGGATGGAAAGAATTACAGAATGTTGAGGGGGTAGATTGAATGTAGAAGTGAGTAGTTAATGGGGTAGATGAGAGTAAAACAAGGGGTAATGATTGACGAAACGTTGATAGGGTCACAGTTGTTAGGAAGAGAGCGTAGTTGGTAAAATACTGAAGGGATAACAGGATTACGGAATGGTAAGATGGTAGAGCTGTTAGGAGATGTGGGGAATAGGATGTTTTACTAAAGCTCGAGATAGTTGGGGTTTGAAAAGTTATAGGAATGGTAGAGGGAGTGAAGTATAAGAGGAGGATAGAAGATGGGGAGTAAAAGGATTATAGGAGGAATAAGATAGATGATTTTTCAAGTAGAGGGAGGGGTTGGGGATGTGATTCATAAGGGGTTAAAGAGAGGGAAGAGGTAATGGAGTGGGAGGAATAAGAAGGCGAATTGAGAACTGATATGGAAAGTGGAGGGGCAATGTGGAAAGAATCAGAGGACTGTCAGGGGAGATTGAGGCTAGGGTGTGGGTAGAGATAGTTGAAAGCTTTAGAAGAGAGTCAAGACGAGTCTGTGAAACGGAGACAGAAGAAAAGAGAATAATAAATAAATGCAAATCCCTTATCCTTGATGAGCGTTTGTCGCTTGTTTTACGAACCGATTTCCGAAAATCAATGGTTTCGCATTTGTATATAATTTTGTTCAAATGGATATTCTGCAAGAAGAAAATAAGGCCGAAGGACGTAAAACCGTCCTTGTTTCCTAAGGTATCATATTTTACTGAAAAGAGCAAGCAAGTGGGAGGCAAACGGTTTGCACTGTCTTTACATAACGGTGTTCGCGTACATCGAGACATCGAAGTGTAGCGCGGTTCGAACATCTCACGAACAATACGCGGAAGTGAGATTCGGTAAATGGATTGGGTACCTTCAGATGCACAAGAACTCACCAATATAAAGCTCTTTATGTGAGAGTTCATGTTCATAAGATGAAACGGATTCAAAGAGCCACTCTCTCTAATAAAGTTGTCGCGAGTGGGTTTCACATTGTATTGCTCCTGAGATCCAGACTCCAGAAAGATCCTCATTTCGACTGGGTGACATGAAACCACCCGGGTCCTACAGGTTGCAGCACCTTTATGGGACCATTTCGCTTCATGGCCCCTCATTTAGAAGCTGGCCCTTGAGCCTTTGCAGTTAAGATTCGAGAATAGAGTCGGTTTTAAAATAAAAGGCAGCTAAAAGACTGATGAGTATTCATGAAAAACAGGTTATTTCCCGCTGTATTCTTATTATATCAAACCAGGGCTCATTCTAATGAGTAATTGTACCCGAACAGTGTAGTTTTGCATTAGAAGAATAATTATATTGGTGGTGTAAATTATTAAGAGTGTTGGACAATAAGCGCTCAAAAATTGTATGGAAAAGCGTTCTGGTAGCTTAAAATATGGTTTAATAATTTATTAGCATAAGAATGAATATAAATCTTTCCCGTATTAGAAATGGTGCCTCTTCTGCAAGGGTTACAGGAATGTTTTATAACTTATTTGAAATTGTATGCCATCCTGGTGTCGAGGGAACTGAACTAAATGCTCTGTTGAATTTCACTTTTTAATTCAATTTTTTATAACATTTGACAAATTTGCAAATTCACAATTTCCTGAAATTGAAATTGTGGTTCTTCTGTAAGATTTAGATTTTTATTTTTGGCTTATTTAAAAGCTTATGTTTTTCTGTTGTCAGAAAAAATAGAGAGAAAGCTCAATTGAATGTCACTTTTCAATTCTTTTTTGTCTGCTACTACTTTTTTTGTACTACTACTACTCCTAGTACGAATATTCTATTTCCAAATGCCAGCAGAATTACATTTTTTTTCAAGAAGGTTCACCCTACGAAAAGTGAAACATGGCTGGGAAGTCAATCTTCGGAAAGCTTATAATTAAAAAGAACAAAAATTACGTTTTCTGCGAAAATTTCAGACCGTATACGATAAAGTAATTAATGTGTTGAATGGCAGCATTTTCTATCATAAGCTCCGTGTTCATAATTAGATTACAACAATTGTTTATTATATAATCTTATGCTCATTATTCTTGTTATATTCACTCGACAATGACCTATATTACTCATTTAACACTTTTTTATCACATGTCAATGCAATTATTTTTATTAAAGAAGAATCATTGGAATTTATTCGCAGACTCAGCCAGAGACGTTGACTGAAAAATATCAACCTATGCACATTTGGGGCTAAGGTTACAGTGATATGCTAATCAATAAATACAGAGTCGAAAGTAGTTATATTGGCACAAACCACTGAAGAGTTAGACAGCTGTGATACCAAAAATCTGTAAGACGTGCAGTTTTTTACAAATTGGCTTTCCCAAAGTTTATAAGAATTGAGATCAACATGTCATGCAAATATTCCATCATACTTGCTACAGTGTTTTTAATCGCATGTTTCTCATCTTTATCAAGTGCATATGGCAAGTATTTCACAATTTATTCGTAATATGTGTAACGTTGAAAACTTCTACAAATCTATAACGAGGAAAAACAGATTTTAAAAATCAAAACATTTTGTATGTCAATATTCTGATCGGCTCATCAAAGACAAATTTATAACAAAGGAAATTTTAATAATCAAATAAACGGAGACATCAAACCATAAACTTAATTTTGTTATTTTAAGGTCGATCATCTATTTAAATTATGAGCCATTCTGAAATAAATTAAAAGTATTTTAATTAAGTTTTTGTTTCAATTTCATTGAAAGCCATTACAACCCTTAACTAAAATCAAATCATGTGTTCATGGTTACATTTACAGAACAAAAATGCGTTGACGGTAACCGATATTTTGATGGTTGTAATAACTGCTGGTGCGGAAATGGACATGTAGCTTGTACAGAGAAGGCTTGTGCTGTGATGGATGAGAATGGTGAATTAATCCCCTTAACCCCAGTACCAGCACCTGCGGATTTTTGGCAGCCCCAGTTATAATTTGAATTATATTACCGGTAAACCTTGATATCTGTTTTATTTTGTTATAGACGATAAAAAATTGAAATCTGTTTCTGCTTTTGCTTTTTTCCCGATTTTATTTGTGTCCCTCTTGAAAATGATCCACAACTTTTTATTTCTACTTTCTTTATAATCAAAATTATTCTGTATGAGTAGATTGTATTCAGTAAAATTTATTTGACAACTATAATTAAATAAAATAAGTGTAATGCACAGAATAATGTAATAAAAGCAAGTTTCGAGAATTTATGTGAATCAGATACTCAGAAAAGTAAATTTTTATATTTTTGTTCTTGTATTATCGTTTATGATATGATCTAAGTTAATTTCAAGCGTGCGTAATACGCTTATGACGTTATTTAAAAAAATTATTCTTGAAAATCATTACTAATAATATACTTCATTTTTATTTGATCAGATTCACATGAATATAACAGAATTCGCTCTTTGCAAGTTTAGTTTCTTGATAATTCATATGAAGCTTTTCGTTGTTTCGCGCTTTCAGACGCCTTGAAAAGTATCGTACAAGTTAAACATAATATATTTAAATTATTCTTACATTCTCATAATGACCTCATTTATCATGTTATTATTTTTTACATCAGCAAAAGGTATGATTTTTCAACTACGGTACGCTTTTTTTACATGTCCTGATTCACTAATTTTACTATCCTTATAATGTTTTCAGTTGTTCTTCTTGTGTCTGATTTTGTGTTTTTCTATTATTAGCATTTGTAAAAAAGAGACGAATTCCCAGCAAGGATGAGTGTAAGTTCTGCATTTGTTTGATCGCAATAATGGCTTGTACATACAATAACTGTAATGTAACAACAATCATATCTACAATAATACCACCTTAGTGAACATTTCCTCCCACAAATAAAAAGCTCCTTGGTTGTGTTCAAATAAAAAAGTAGCAATCCTAATTAGATACGCGTTCTGTCAATTTATTCTGCTTAGAAAATCAAATTAAACCGTACTAATTGTTTTAAACACAAAAAATGGAGCGCTATTGTGTTTGACCTTGAAACAAATGATAATCTACAAATTCCGCTTAATTAATAATATGGTAACTAAGTCTATATGAATGCACACATTTCTATTTGGGACTGGACACGTTTCATTAGAGGACGCTGGACCACTGACTGTGCACAATTAGGCTTCAGTACAGAACAAATTCATCTTCGTTGGTTACCTGAGACTCAGCTCGATCGATTATAAATCATTCTGCCGCGATCGCAGACCTCACAGTTGTGCCCATTGTACCAAATGTATGGCAGTCGATAAATGGCACCTCCTTAAAATGCTCATTGTTAGTATTCTTAAAGAATTATTCATAGAAACGATCTTGTTTCAAAAATTCATTAGTATAATTGTAAGATATAGTTCTCCAGCTCGTATGGGTAAAAAAAGTATTACAATTTTACATTTTTGTAATAAAAAATATTTCAGAACAACATAACAACTTTTTTTTCTTTCGAAAAATATTTTGTTTAAATCGTTTCAAATATTTGCTAATTTGAAATAATAATTAGATAGTCCTATGCTTTCAAAACTACTAACTTTTGAAATAAGTGAATACAGTGTAAAGGCACAACAGAAAAAATCGTACTTTTTAGAATTTTGATTATTTCGGGATAATGCAGAAGAAATCGTCAAAATTATGAAGAACTATTTAAATTAATAGGAATTTCGAAAGATTTAAAAATTCAAAATTTTCAAATTATGAAACACACAGCATTGTTTTGATTGATGCTTCAAAGATATATTCTCTTTCTGGCCCTCTAACATATTCATCAACAAGCAAATATTTATCATCCCTTGAAGTGTGAGTGACTTTACTCCACAATGTGGTGCTGTGTCGCTCAATTTGAAAAAGAAGTAAGAAAAAGTGCTTGCAAGAAAAATTTTGCACCAAAAGTAATTATTCATAAGTTTTTAAATCATTTCAAAGCAAATAAAGTCACTAAAACTTTATAGAAACGCCAAATATTCTGTTTATTATCACTTGGAACATAACTAGATTCTTTCCTAATTACACATATAAGTGAGACATATTACAATATATCTTATGATTTAATGAATCTTATACTTTTGCAATGTTTTGACTCGTATTTTTGATCTCTTAAACGGATTGATCAGAAAAGAAAACAATCGGTTTATAAAAAATACTATGAGCCGCTTTTCCCCACAAAAAAAATCTTAGAACCATCATTCTGCAGGATAAAACATTATTGTATTCATGTGAAAATTTTCATAAATCTGTTCAAGTGCTACAGAATAAAACTTACTGAATGAATTTAAATAAACTTCTGCGACTGATGTTTTTCACGAGTTTTTTTACATGACCTAACCAAATTTCCAAGACTGAGAATCTAAGACGAATCCATTTTCCATTTGTTATAACTAACGAAACTGCACCAAACAAGTTTAAAAACAAAGTTTCAAATTGGGATAGACAACAATGGCTAATCTTAAAACTTAGTAATCAGAAAAAGAGACAAATAATTATAAAAAATAAAGTCGCGATGAGCCGGTTTTCCCCACACGCGTCGCTTAGCCCCATTTTCAGGTACACAAAATTACAAATTGTTTGATGTAATTCTAATATCGTGTTCACGCAATAACCTTGCAGGTGCTGCTTTTTTTAAACACGTTTTATTGCCATAAAAATTCTAACGAGTTAAAAAAATCAAATAACAATTTTTAGAACACTTTCATAGTTAAGACAAAGAACGATTTTGAACGATATTTTTCTCAAACAGTATTACTTTTGCCTGCTTTTTTTTATAGATCTATGGAACTTTGGCAACTATCAAATGTCTTTTTTATTCCTTGGGTAAAAAAATAATTTGAACTTTGAGAACGTTCCTTCGCTCTCCTGAAGATTTTGCTCCTTCTCACTTATATGGTTCTGCCGTTATACCCTTCGTTTGTAAGTTATTATTCAGTTTATTAATTATTGTTTCGATTTTTATTGATTCGTCATCACATGAGAAATCGTAAAAAATTTCTGCCAAAATTTTTTTTCTAGTGTTAAAGTAAATGGTCAAATTGTTTGCTCATTTAAATTTTGAAAAAAAATTGACGGATTCAAAAATGTTGCTGACTTTAACTTTTCAGTAATTGAAATTTTTTTCATTTTTGTATGATGAACCTTCTTTCAAATATATAGAATCATACTCAATATAAATGAATTACGTTACTTACGACTCTAGTAATAGTAGACAAGATTGCATTTACTGGTGGTATCATTAAACACGCTTTAAAGTTCACCTCTCATGAAGTCCCCATATTTATTTGCCAATAAAACAAGAAGAGTTTAAAGAAAATAATTCAATCGTATCTTTCATTAGATTATATCACGTACCAACATGTCCTACACATTATATATGTTCTATAACTTGAGAGAAGATATAGCAATCTATTTTCAATAAATTCGATAATAATTAACTAATCTTTACTACATTAATTTGAATACGATTCAATTATATTTACAATATCTGATGTATAATCATAAGTTTAGCTATCTAGGAAATAATTAATATTGTACTAAAAGAAGGATTAGTAACCTTCAAAGGTGAATAAAAAAATTATTGCTTATTATAAATCATACACGTCAAAAGTTTATTTACATCTCCAATAAAGAAGCTCACATATTGCGCAAAATTTAATAAACCAATTTGCAAGTCGCGGACTTGAGTTCCTGATATTTCTCAATCGCTCTATCGCGCAACGAACACTTGAAAAAATGTTTGGCTGTACCAACCAAATTTTTTGGTTTTCTATAGAAGCAACAAAACGGCAAGGTTGAGCCAACTAAATTAATTTGTTGGACCCTTTGGTTGAAAACTTTATTATGCTTGACGATCTTTTCAAACTATTGAAAAAAAAAGATGACTTTGCCCAAATAGCTCAACTTGCAACCTATAAACATAAATTAAAAATCAAGAAGGTTGATTTTCTACCAGAAGACGAATTCAAACTGCATGAATTTTTGTCTAAATCATTGAATTTTCTACTAAAAGAGATAAGTTTTCAAACAGAAAGTCAATACTTAAATCTTCAGTTCAAAAATTACTTTTTAAAGAAAAAAAGAAAGAATTCATAACCAGTTAAATTCAACGGAGAAAAATGAATTATTGACAATAGTTTTGAGTCCTCAACCATATAGATAAATTTTCAGCAAAAAAGATCAATTTTTTACCCGAAAAGATGCATTTTCGACAAAAGAAGTAAGTTTTAAAGTTTAAAAGCCGAGCGTTTTAGAAAGAGTTGACTTTTCAACCGGAAAAGATAAATGTTTACAAAGAAAGTTAATTTTCTATCAAGAAAGATGAATTTATAAATGAGAAATATCAGTTTTCAACCAGAAATGAAATCATTAAATTTTCCAAAAAGTGTACATTTTCGACCAGTTGAATTCAACCAAAAAGACGAATTTTCAACAAAATGAATGCATGTTTTTACTAAATTTAGTTGAATTTTTAACTTATAAGGGATAAATCTTGATCCAAAAATCGAATACCAAAATTTTTAGATGAAAATGTTGATCGTTAACCAAAAAATAAAATGTATTTTCAAAAAAATATTCAAACTTCCAAACAATAAGATAAATTTCCCATCAAGATGATTACCTTTCTACTGAAAATACCGAGTTTTTAATAAAATTGCTGAATTGTGAACCGAAAAACACAAATTATGTACAAAATGGTTTAATTTTCAAGCCAGAAATACGATTTTCCTATAAAAAAATTAGGTTTCTACAAAATAGGTAAATTCTCAAATAAATAGTTTGATTTTTAACCAAATAGTTGAATTTTCTACAAAATAGTCGAATTGCAAACCAGAAATTCATATTTTCAACAAATAAGATAATTTCGAACTAAATTATTTGATTTTCTACCAGATTGTTGAATTTTCAAGTCAAATAGACGAATAATTTATAACCAAATAGTGCTATTTTAATCTAAAATGATGAATTTTCAACCAAAAAAATGAATTTTGTACAAAGTAGTTCAACTTTAAACAAATGAGCTGATTTTTGAACCAAAAGAGGTGAATCTTAACCAAACATGTAATTCTTAATATTTAAATTGAAACATATTCCAAATTAAAATCAAAAACAAATTCATTCAACCAAAAAACGAGGAATTTCCAATAAAATACTTGAATTTTTATCAACGAAAATTAATATTTAGCCAAACAATAGAATTTAATTTTAAAACGAAAAGGATCGATTTTCAAACAAGAAGTTACATTTTAACAAGAAAGGTGCTTTTTCAATAAAACACATGAATTTTTAACTAAAAAAATTCAAGTACCAATTTAAAATATTAATTTTCAACCAAACATACAATTTAGTTCGCCAAACGAAAAGAAAATGAGTTTTCAACAATATATTCTAAACCAAAATGATGAATTATGAACAAAAAACTGAATTTTCAATAAAAAAGTTTAACATTCAACCAAATAGTTGAATTTTGAATCAAAGAGATGATTTTCCAAACAAATACAATTTTCAGTGAAAAAATTAATTTTCATTTCAAAATAAAACAAGTTCCTAAGAAAATAATTAAATTTTTCTCCAAAGAGATGAACTCTCAATACTAACCACGTAGTTAAGTTATTGACCAAAGAAGATGACTTTTTAACAAAATAGTTGCATTTTCAACAAAATAATTACATCTTCTACCAAGTAGTCGAATTTTTAATGATGCTGAACAAATTTGAAACCATGAGTAAAATAGTAGACTTTGCAACGAAAAGGAATGAACATTCAACCCAAAATAGTTGCATTTTCTTATTGGATTTTATTGCTTCATAAAATGGGGAAAGAGGAGAAAGCGGTGAATTTCTCGTAAATAGGGATCTAACTTTGTCACGTTAATTCAACTGACACCCCCCTCTTCTCTGTCACCTACTGTAGTTTTTGATATAACCCCCCTCGCCCATGTTGATAACATAGTTTATGAATGGCCCCTTAACTACATTTTTTTGAGCCAAACAAATTGTTTTGTCACACCAACCACTTCTTTCAGTAATCACAACTAAATTCTTTTGAAATGAACCAAAACGGCTTAAGAAACTAATTTTTTTACTGTAACTTTATTTTCTTTTACATTGAAGGGAAGTTTCTCCATGAAATTTGAGATTGCAGGTACGCAGGAGCCACAAATTCATTTTCCTGTGGTTTTTGTCTTAGGAGAAAAATGCAGAAGTGTTAAGTTAGCAAGAGTGGATGAATAAATGGCTGAAAGATGAGATCCTTCAAGACGATAGAACATTTAAGAGAACGCGAACGAAACGTCGATATAAAGTCGTCGCCAGGTTCAAGTGAGCGTTAATCGCCGGCTTTAATAAATCCCGTTCCCTGGGACCATCAATTTCTGAATGCCGTCTGGATTGTTAACACGTCGTAGCTCAACCGCGATAGAAATATCACTCTCTCATGCCAGTGCATGCAACTGCGGGATGCAAGAAATTATTTTTAAAATGGCCTGCGTTATACCGACGTATACATTACATACCTCGTTATGCTCCGCTCCTAGCTTAGCCATTAAAATGTTTACACGGAAAAAGAAAGCGGGCAATAATGTCTTAGAAGCAATGGCACAAAACATCGAGCTCTGTTCCAGAGGCGCTTTCGCGAAAAATATTTCAAATATCAGTGTAACAATGGGTAAGAAGAAGGTAAACGTTCAAACATTCCAAATGATGAGATATATATTATTGTCTGTTTGATGTATGTCTATTTTATGGGGAATGGATTTAACATATTCATAAGAAGTATCACGAGTATGAATGGATGGATGACTCAGAATAGAACATCACTTAATAAAAGATTTATTTTGATTTGGTTGAGAAAATGAAATTTTTTATAAGGAATCTTTTCAGTAGTATGTAAATTAGGGTGGTTCAAAAAACATCAACTTCTGAAAAGTTACAATCTGGGTTGATATTTTTTTTCTAAACCGTGAAAAAAGATTACAGTATAAATGTGAGGCAAATCGGAATATGAGAAGATGTCTCAAATCAATAGAGATAAGTGACTTTTAATATAGGTCTCTAAATTTGTATTGGTTTCCTCTCATTTGAAGCGATTTATAAACTACAATAATCTCACCATTTGACCAACAATATGAAAAGCACAACGAATCAAATTTTTTTATCTTTGACAGTACACTCATCCTTGTAAATCTACACGATTTTCATCTATTTAAATTTTCTTCTCAATCAATATTTGCAATTATATTAATTGGTCAAAGGGTACTTAATATATATTACCAGTTTAAGTAACACTCTATAGAAAAAAAAAAATGAAACACAATCGTTTTTGTATTTTTGAATGCTAAAATTTCAATTGTTTTTTATAACATGCCTCTCATGATGTATATCTGAGCCGATCAATAGTTCAGCTTTGCTTTTTTTCTAAATTAGTTTCTAATCAAACGAAGAGTCTAATGGTTTGTCCTTTAAAAGAATATTTCGAAGATCAGAAACAAATTAGATCCATTACATCCATGTTTTTTGCAGCTGGAAGGGGTTTTCTGGGATCCTCTAAGATTCAAAAAATGAATTGCTTGTCTTCTTTGCTCTCTATGAAGGCTTGATTAGGAGTAGTTACAAGAAAGAGCAAGATCTCGTTCAGCAAAATCATCGATACATTTTAATGATTTAATTGATCTCTTGCTTCCTAAAAAGATTCAAGGGTTTTCCATTTTTAACATCTTCTTTTGAAAATGAGGTATCTAATTTTAGACTGTAAAAAAAAAAAAAATTTAGCCAAATTAAAGGAGTCAAGTGACTTCCTAGCGATATCATCTTTTCCATCATATTTAGAGGATCTTATTAATTTCTGATCTTCGAAGAAGTTTTTTAAAGGACAAAGCATTAGATACTACGTGTAATTGGAAACTAATTTGGAAAAGAAGCTAAGATGAACCATTCCTTGGCTAAGATATAACTCATGAGAACTATGTTATGAACAACAATTAAAAATATAACATTAAACAATATAAACAACATTGTCTTACATGTTTGTATTTTTTAATGTTACTTGAACATATACTACATATTGAGTGCACTTCAAACAATTATTAACTTTTCAAAATATTGATTTTAGAGAAAATTACACTTAATGAAGATTGTGCAGATTTGCTAGTGGAATACGAC
Source organism: Andricus grossulariae (assembly GCA_011634705.1). Taxonomy (NCBI): domain Eukaryota; kingdom Metazoa; phylum Arthropoda; class Insecta; order Hymenoptera; family Cynipidae; genus Andricus; species Andricus grossulariae. The sequence goes on along the minus strand of JAABKJ010000466.1, from coordinate 37,028 downwards.
TCTATTGGTATATTTGATTTGAAAAAAATTATTTCGTGTGTTTTTCATATTGTTTTTCCTATGTTAGGATTATTGCAGTTTATAAATCATCTCAAATTATAGAGGAAAACAAGACAAATTCCGAAGCCCATACTTAGAATCAGTGATCTCTCTTAACTTGAGAGATATTTTCTATTAATCCTTTAACACCGTTTGGGGAGCACTAAATATATTCAGATTTGCCTCAAAAACATACAGTAATATTTCTTCATGATTTAGAAACAAAATATTAACGTGCAACGTAACTTTTTGTAAACTGATGTTTTTTCGAACCATTCTAATGCAAATGTAACTCTAGTAAATCCTCTTAGATTTAAAAAATATGTAGTATTTGTTGACTAAGGTGTCCAATAGAATTTTAACTTTGTGCGTAAATATAACTAATTTGTTATAAAATCATTGTTTTTCAGTTAAAAATTGATTCTTTAACTGAAATATTAACTGTTTCTGTTGAAGATTCATCAATTCAGTCGAAAATTCATCTCTTTGGTTGAAAAATTGACTATTTGGTTAATACTTCGTTCTTTTGGTTAAAAATTAATTTTCGTAATTGAAAATGGAAACTTTTCCCGAAGGAGAAATAATCAACTTCAAATCAAAACTTGAAATAAATAATAAGTATTGAATTATTATTCATGTTTAGTATTTGTTGAAAAACTGAAAAAAAATGATTATACTTTCAAAAGTGTTTTAATAGTCTTTCATTGCATTTTTAGAAAATGAAACATTATCAAATTCATACAAATCCGCATGTATTGAACAAAAACGCCGATAAACATAATTTTCTTTTTAAAATTTATCTTGATTACAAATATGATTCTAAAACTCAGAAACTGGAATTTGCATTCAAATCCTTGTGTGGAATACTTAAAAAAATATTTACCTTGGTTTTTTGACGTTCCGTTCAAAAAAAGAGGTCATATGTAGTCTATATTCCAAAACCCTTGGGCTACAACACATAGAAATCAAAAACTCAACAACAAAATTACAATTTTTTTTCTTACAACTGTCTAATTGATTTACTTAATGACAACGCTAATAATTCTTGAAATTGTAGGGACAACAAAATTTCCTCTAACAAAAACTATAATTTATTACTTTTTTAATGTTTTCAACTTAAACATTTTTGAGGCAGCATTTGTAATCATCGGATCAAGTTCTTCTAGTGGTCAAAATAAGCTATTTGACATAAATGTTGAAAAAATCGAAAAACACACTAACTTTTCATAAAAAGACTTTTTTTGGACCAGCCTTGTGTGAAAGTAAATGGACATTTTTCGACATTTTTTCAAGTCAAATTTTTTTTTCTGCAAATTGAGTATGTGATAGAAAATTTGTTTAAATCGTGATGAATATCAGTTAGAATGCTGAGGAGCATCAATTCCTATAAGTATATACAATCATCAACAATCAGAAGATTGAATTATCCGATTGCGGCTACTCAGAAAAGTTGTGATTAGGATCCTAAATAGTATCAGTAGTGCTTGAGCTCGCATATTAATGTTCTTGCCTATCAAATGACTGTATATGTATATTTGTATGCTTTCTACCTTTGAATCGATGACGTAACTGAAGAGACGCCAAAAGCGACAATGACGGCTGTCACCGCATGTGCGACATGTATTGGGAAAGCATTCAACTCTTGTCAACAATTATAATTCAATAACAATACAATCTTCAGATTCTCGATTACAAAGAACTTCACATTCAAATCCTATGTCACATTTGTGCTACTTATATCAGGATTTTCAGTATTTCGTAATTTAAATTGAAGATGCTCATTTTGAGTGATGACAATATGATGAAATAGTGGAGGAATTCGTTCTGGGGACATATTGAAAATAGTGAAATAAAGAATTATGTAGGCAGAGTTGCTTCTTTATAGCGATCAGAACTTAAGTCTTTTATGTATTCCAACTTTTTTAATTCTGCGCTCGTTTTTTTATATTGTTTATTACCCTGAGAATAAATGCACATAACAGCTTATCATCCATCTTATCAAAATTACTCAATACGAGGGCAATAATTTTATTTGTATAGCATTTAAACAAAGAAACTGTGAAAACAATTTTTTAAATCGTGAATATTTTGAGGTTTCATAACTTCAGTACGACGGAAACTAATTGTTCCAAAATGGAAACATTTAGCACTTAGAATTCTCAAATATGTGTTCAATATTTATAAAAAATAGATGACAATTTTATAATTTGGACAATTCTTGGAATTGATATAATTCACTTCTTTCAGTTTCTAATTGAAATATTTAAACTGAAACGATGGCAAAATTTAAACATCGGAAATTCAACCTTTTGCAGTTGGAAACAACCAAATTTAAAATTCAGGAAAATTTAAACCTTAATATTCAAGAAAAATTGAGAATTCACATAATTTACCGTCTAAAAATGCATTATTTGTTCCGAATTTGCTAATTTTCATATTTCAAAATTAAAATATCCAAAAGTTGCATAATTCTACTCGTAATTACAAAGGTTAAATTTATTTGGTTTTTTAATTTACTGTTATTCCAAATTAAATTTATTTAAATTTGAAGCACTTAAACCAAAAAGAATTTTAAATCATCAAACTGAAAACTGGAAAACGTGTGCGATTTTGCCAAATTTTGAACGTCCTGAACGTGGACAAATACGACAAAATTACCAAAACAGAAATTTTCCGATAAATGAACATTCCCAAAAGAACAGAAAACTACCAAAAATGTTTATTTCTGAAATTTTTAACTCTGAGAATTCATAAATTCAGCAACCATTCACTATTTTCCAAAATTTTGAATTTCGGCAATTTACTAGTTTCAGAAATCTGAAAATTCAGCAAATTACTATTCTCGGGATTTTGAAAATTTGAGAATTTACTATATTCCCGAGAATTTTTAAATCGACAACTTCATATTTTCAAGAAATTGAAAATTCCGGGATCAAAATCTTCAGCATTTGAAATTTTGGGAACAAACATTTTCTGTAGTTTTATTTTTTTCCTGGAATTTGAATTTTTCAGAAATTCCTGTCCCAGTAATTATTTTCGCAGTATTTTTCCACATTCAGGAGATTGAAAATTTAGGAACATTATGTCATTCCGAAATTTCAATTCATTTTTAAATAGAACGATCCAAGTGGAACTATTAAAAGTGTTCAATCTTTAACGCAACCGTCACTAATAATAAAAATGTTGTGATGAAAAGTTTGGAAGGTTATGAAAAATATACTAAATAATAATTGTATAAGTATTAGTTTTGGAGTGAAGCAGCTTATAGACTGATAAATACGTCCCATTTTCTACGACGCACCCCATCCGAGCATAACAGAACCAAGCGCTGCTTAACTTCAATAATCGAACGAGGCCTCAAACAATTTTAGCCGCTCAAGTGGACACGAGACGATTTAAAAATTTTATGATAATTTTTTTCTCAATATGAGGACGTGTTTCGAAAAAATTCCTTTGGAGGTACATCAAGTTCCTTCTTACAAAAATCTGAAAAAATGTTAACCAATTCTTGCCACATAATCCAATGAAAATGTCTTCATTTCTTAGTAACTAAATACAAAAATGGACTTATTTGAAAAAGCGCTTGACCGATTATTTTCGGTTCTTACTTGAAATATTCGTGGGATACTATATACACATAAACAATCATAAAATCTTATTTACTTGCGGAACTTTCATTTAAACTTGGTTCAACCACGCCGTCCATCCGTCCAAGCGGACAGGGACTTTTCAAGATTTTATATGTGTACAATGTTTTGATTAAAATTTTGTTGATATATATCAGGAAATATTTTAAACAAGATATCTTTTAAGATATATCAAGTACTTTGTTTAGAAAATTCTAACTGATAAACCGATGTAATCCATGTAATCCAGGGTAATCCGCAGTAATGCGGGGTAATCCACTTTTTATCCAGTTCCTTCGGAGTGATTCAGGTAATCCAAGTAATCCATGGTAATGCAGGTCACTTGAAGTAAATTACATAAGTATTCCAAAAAGTTCTCAACAAAGAGAAAGAAAAAGAAAAGAAAGAGATGAAAAAAGAAACGAAGAAAGAAAGTCCACTTATGTACATACTAAATTGTTCTTTTTCTGTTGAAAATTCGTCTTTTCCGTGGGAAATAAATCTTCTTTGTGGAAAATTAATGTTTTTTGATTGAAAATTCAACTATATGGTAAAAATTAATCTACTTTGTAGGAAATTAAACACTTTTGTAAATAAGTCATTTTTTTTTGTTTTGAAAATTCAACTATTTTGGTCGGAAATTAATCATTTTTATTGAAAATGTAATTTCACTGTTTGAAAATTCGCCTTTTTGTTAAAGTTTTACTTTTTTGGTAAAAAATCAAGGCTTTTGCTTGAGAATTTCTCTTTTTAGGTTAATAACAAAATTATTTTGTTGAAAATTTAACTGTTTTACTAAAAGTTCATATATTATATTTAAAATTCATCTTTCTGGCAAAGAGGAATTCTTTTTGGTTGAAAGTTGAAATATTTTGGCTTTATTTTCATATATGATTATATATTACTATTTTAATATATGATTATATTTCTGTTCATAAATTTATATTTCTTAGTTGAAATTTAAACTACATGTTTGAAAATTGAACTAATTTGTTGAAAATTCATTCTTTTGGTTCAAGATTTTTTATTTTAGTTGAAAAGGGTTTTTTTGGAAATTTGAATTTTTATGGTTAGAAACTGAATTATTTTGTTGAAATTTCAATTATTCTACTAAAAATTCACGTACTTTATTTAAAATGCATCTTTTCAACAAAAATGTAATGCTTCTGTTTGAATTTTTTTTTTAGTTGAACTAATTTGTTGAAAATTTAATTATTTTGTTGCATTTTTTTTTTTATTGATAATTAATTTATCTTTCTTAGTTGAAAATTCAACTGCTTGGTTGAAAGTTGAACTTCTTTCTTAAAAATTCATTTTTGGATGAAGATGCATCAGATTAGTTGAAAATTCATCTTTCTGGTTTAAAAATAACCTCTTTGGTTGAAAAATTGACTATTTTATTAAAAATGGTTTTATCTTAGCGAAAAATCGATTTTTCTAATTTAATATGTAACTATTTCATTCTTAGCTAAAAATGTATTGCTTTTAGTTAAAAATTCAACCCCTTTGCTTGAAAATTTTTTCACTTAATAAAAACTTCATTAATTTTGTAAAAAAGTCATTTTTTCATGTTGAAAATTCAACTGGCTTTTTGAAAATTCATCTTCTTTGTTAAAAAGTCCTGTTTTTGGTTTTCAAAATTCAAGTACTTGGTAGAAAGTTGAACTACTTTGTTTCAAATTCATTTTTTGGTTGGACATGCGTTGGAAATACATCTGCTTGGTTAGAAATTGAACTATTTTGTTGAATTTTCTTTCGTAAAAAATTAATTTTCCAAATTAAACATGTTACTTTTCCATTTTTGGTTGAAAGTTCCACATTTTTTATACAAAGTTCAGATATTTTGTTGGAGAGAAAAATAATTTTTTTGTTTGATGATTCTTCATTGTAGTTGAACTATTCCAATTTCAGTGGAACACTTATCATTTCATGAGAAAATTCCACTTTTTGGCTAGAATTTATTTTCCCGTTTGAAATTTAACTAATTTTTTGAGAATTCATGTATTTTGTTAAAAATTCAACCACTTTCTTGAAAATAATCCTTTTTTGTTGAAAAAAGCGTGAGTTTGGTTACGGTGGAGTAATCCACCATAACTTTATGTGATGCAGAGTAATCCTATGCAATCCGGATTTATCATACTCTCTAAATCTGAATTAGTAGAAAACTATAAATTTGTAGTAGTTTTCTACTAATTTAAACAGCGCCGATTCGTTAACTGCTAATTAGTAAAAAGCTACTAATTCAATGTGTAAGAAGTACCGACTAAATGAATTAGTAACTATATCTACTGAAGGAACTGGCAATGCTATTACGTATTCGTAGGTTCTGGAAATTTTCATATTATTTCTAATTTGTGTACAATAAAAGGTACATAAATATTCCATAGAATTGAGTCGAGACCTAACTTTTTTTAAGGACACTTTCCCAGTTCCATTTAAACTATTCACTTATTCTCCATTATTAACCAAAACTTATCCGTTTTTAAAGAAACTAAACACACGACAAAAATAATAATATCAGTGATCAAAATCACTTAACTTGCAATAAAATGAAGTCAGAATACACTCGTCACGGCACTGGTAGAATCTGACATAAGAGTCTAATGTATTTTTGCGTACACGATTTTCAGCGCCATTTCTTGTCTCGGAGGACAAACTAAAGTCCCACATAACCGCGAAATTTGAATGTCATAGAATTTCCAAAAGTAAAATGAGTTCACTATTTTCTATCAATTATCCTAAAAAAAGGGAATAATACTACAAAAATGATAAAAAGTATTAGATAATTCTTTTATTGCACAAAATAGATTGAAGTATTGTTTCAAAAAGTTTAAAAGAAGATTAACGTATTGTTTTTAAAAAGTTTCGAAAATAGACAATGTCTATAATCTTTGAATTTTGAATATTATATCGTTTATGCAAAATTATTATTATTATAACAATATAATCTAAGAATATGATTTGAGAAAGCAAACTCAAAAACCATCGGAACGTATAAAAGAATTATTTTTTATAGCAATTCATTGCTACTCATTGAATTAGTAAGTTAGCACTACTAAGCAAATTAGTAGAATACTCTTATTAATTCATTTAGTAACACAAATCTTACCATTTCATGTAGTAGAAAGTGTTAACATTACTAATTGAGCAGCCAGACACAATGCTACTAATTTCATCAGTAAAATTTCTACTAATTCAGATTTAGAGAGTATGTAATCCAGAGTAATTATGTGTATAGAGTTAACCCACGGTAATCCGATATAATCGGCGGTGATCCACCTACACTGGACCGCATTTTTAGCAGTCGATTCCCCCTCAGATGGAAAGAATGAAGAAAAAGGTTTCTTCATCGTTATATTTAGGGTTTCTCGTAATGTGTGGAAGCAAAAAATTTATTGCATTTTTTGCGTGTTAGTTGAGATTAAAATGGCCTGTGGGACGATGTAATTGGCAGTGATAGTGGCGCCGGGGTAGCTGGAGTCTGTTCCAGGGCTCCTTGGTCTCTTCCCGCGGAAAATACCATTCCTAAAGAATGGTAAGAGTAGGTTGGGGGAGGGGAAGAATCGACGATCCCGCGGGCTCTACCGCACAAATTACAGAGCAGCAACTCCAACAACAGAAGCACCAGAACCAACGCAACGGCCTCGACCCGCGTAGCGCGGAAGCCGACCGACATTTGCCTCTTATTGTTTTCTTTTCTGATTCGCCAACAGATTTGATTTGATTGAATCCGACGACTGATAGAATCTCCTAATTTCATTTTAGATGAGATCCGAACCTGGAGATTACCATTGCTTTCATTTGCATCATAAATATATATTAGAAAGACTTTAATTTTTGAGAATATCATTCCTTCAGTCCATTTGATGTTGCTGAAGAGTTGATGAAGGTTTTCGGCGTTTTCGGAATCTGAAACCGTTACACTCGGGGTGGCTGAAAAACTAGATTAGGAGCCGTTCTGAAAAACTACGTCCTGCAATTTTGAACACTGTTCCCATCCTTCGCCTTCTTCATCGCAGATCATCACACAAAGCCTGAATCCCCCAGGGTGACGTCACAAATACAACCACCCACCCTCTTTTTAATTGAAGTTTTTTTCCTTGATTTCATTTTATAAACGCTTAAAATAAAAAAAAAATACAAAAATACAAATATAATATTTTAACAGACTTTACAATCCAGAATGCTCTAAAAACTGGGGAAATAGTCTGATTTTTCACGAAAATAGGGGAATGATTGGAAAATTAAGTCTTTCATATGAAATAATGTATAGGTTCCATATGGAATTAAATACAAAACGCTCAAAAGTTTAAGTCGAAATGTACTGCATTTTCTACAAAATAGTTAAATTTTCAACAAAAAAAGATTCATTTTCTACCAAAAAATATCAATTTTCTACGAGAGTTGAGTTTTGAAGATAAAAAGTCGAATCTTTTAGAAAACAGAAAGCATCTTCTCAATAAAAAGACGTGAATTTTCATCCAAAAAAGATGATAGTTTAACTTAATAGTTAAATTTTCAACAAACCAAATAAAATTAAGTTCAGATGAAGCAATTGTGTTTATAAACAAACTGTCGAACTATGAAGTAAAAGAGACGATTTTTAAATCAAATAGTTAAATTTTGGATCTTCAAAGATGAATTTGCGACCAAATGGTCGAATTTCCAAACAAAAAGGAATTAACTTAACCCAAAAATAGTTACATTTCCATCCAAATAGTTGAATCTTCAAGAAAAAATATGAAATTTGTAGAAGACAGTTGAATTTTTAACAAAGAAAGGTGCATTTTTAATCCAAGAAGACGAGCTTTTAACACAGCAGTTGAATTCTGAAAGAAATAAAATGTTTTTTTTTTAACAAAATAGTTCAATTTTCAACCAAATAACTAAATTTTTAGAAAAATATGTAAATTTTTAACTAAATAGTTGATTTTTTAAAAAAATAATTAAAATGTCAACAAAATAGTTGAATTTTCAGGTGAAAAATGAGAATTTTCTAAAAATAGTAAAATTTTGAACTCGAAAATATAAATTGTTAACAAAAAAGTTAATATTCAAACTAAAAGTTGAATTTTAAACCACAAACGATCAATTTCCAACGAAAAATAAAATAGATGAATTTGCAGTTGAAGAGATTGATATCCACACCCCCGCCCCCAAACAATAAATTTTTAACAAAATAGTTTAATCTTTAACCAAAGAGATGGATCTTCAACTCATAAAATGACTTATTAAGAAAGTAGTTCAACTTTAGATCAAGTAGTTAAATTTCAATCAAGAAGATTAAATTGGTACCAAAAAATACGAATTTACAACAAAGTACATGAATTTTCATCCAAATTGTTGGATTTATAACTAAAAACGATTAATTTTCAACAAAAAAAACGAATTTTTATCAAAATGGTTCAACCTTTAACCAATAAAATAAATCTTCTTCAAAGTAGTTCAACTTTCAACCAAGTAGTTGAATGTACCATCAACAACATTGATTTTTCACCAGAAAAGACGAATTTGAAAAAAAAACCTAAATATTTAACCAAATGATTGAATTTTCATCTGAAAATGATCAATTTTCAACCAATAATGGAATAGTTAAATTTTTCGTTCAAAAAAAAATAATTTTAAACTAAAAAAGTATAAGTTTTTGACGAAAGAGCTAAATCTGCAACCAATGATATGAATGTTTGATAAAGCAGTTCGACCTTCAACTATGTAGTTGAATTTTAAATGAAAAAAATGAGTTATGAACGAAAAACTTAATGGTCGAATTTTTAACTAAAAACTATCATTTTTTATCCGATAGTGGAATTATTTATTTTCATTTGAGAAAATTAATTATCAACTAAAAACAAACAAATTTTTAAGAAAATAGTTAGGTATTCAACCAAATCGTAGACTTCTTAACTAAAAGAGATTAATTCCAAACAAAAAATATGATAGCAGACTTTTCAATTAAAAAGAGTTAACTTCCAATGAGAAATAGTTGGATTTTCTAATTGGATTCAAATAATTTAGTTCGCATTCGAGCGAAAAATATAAAAAAAGAAAGTTTCATTGAAAAGCTTGAACAATTTGGGATTGTGCTAGTGCTTTTCGTCGGAAATAAAAATTTATATTAAAAAATCATCATATATCAGGGAAGATTCATCATTTTTCCACAATTTTAGGTTACATTTGGCGTATTACATCAAAATTTGTAATTTTCAAATGAAAATCCTTAGAATTCGGACAAAAGATTTTGAATCTTTGAACATTTTCTGATTTTGTTAATCTTTTTTATCGCAAATTGGTATTTTTTAAACAAAAAACTATATGTTTAAGAAGATTTGAAACCTTTTTACAATTCTTGGTTATCCTGGCGTTTCATACCGAAAATAGGTATTTTTAATGAAAAGTAATTAGATTTCAAACAAGATTACAAATTTTTGTATAACTGACTGGTTAAACTGATGATTTTTACCGGAAATTTTGATTTAGATTTCAAAGAAGATTTACATTTTTGCAACAATTTAAGGTTATGCTAGCGTTTCAAAGTGGAAATCGGTTATTGTAAAAAAAAATCAATAATTTCAAAGAATATTTACAATTTCAAACAATTTTTCTTACGTTATGTTAGTCTTTTTCGTCGAAACTCGGTATTTTCAACCGAAAATCATTGGATTGAAATAGGATAACAATTTTGAACGAGTTTGGGTAATGCTTCCTTTTTCAATAAGTAATAGGAATAGATTACAAAGAACATAATACTTCTTGTTTTGTTATCTTCCATTTAAAAAAAGAAGTTGACGGCCAATCATCTGGTTCGCGAGTTAAGGAGCAGCAGTCCAGTTGTATTGTGTAATGCCAATGATTGCTGTCCGCCTAGATGTTGCGCGGTACAAGCATCTTGTTTTACGAAATTCCATAAGTTTCATTAGAAGCCAAAAAAAAGTGTCAAATATTTCAGTTTGAAGAAAAGTGGACCTCAAATTTCAAAATGATGTAGGTGAGAGAATTTTCGAAAATCCTTTGCTCACAAAACATCACTCATAAAGCACCATAATTTTACTAAGTTTAATTAAAATCGACTGGATGGCTGCCAGGTTTCATATTCCTGACCTGGAAACCGTCATGTGTGATGTCACATTCTGCGTTACCATCTGCTTCCCCACGTCAAAAATCGGCACAAAACCTACGAACAACCCCTCCGCCCCCCTCCAACCATTCCTGGTAGTGTGACGTGGTTTTCAAACAGCCCCTTAAGATGAACAAACCTGAACCAGGAAGCATATCTCTTCTGTAGATTTGAGCTGGAAACGAAAAAAGGTGCTGTTGGATACTATCGAAAACCGGAAGTTTGGAAAATTTTTATCGATCCCAACTCGTGCAGCTATTACCGGAATGTTCGTAGCTCACGTAGATACTTTGATGTGCACCGCTCTGTGCATTGAAGATGTATTATAATGCATACCCACAAAGTCAGGGTATGTTGGTATTATGGGAGATTGTGTTAGTGCGTTCGATAATCAAAAGTTCCTATACCCGCGCTTCGGCTAAGATTATATGAATAGAAAGGCGCCGTGATACGTGATGGGCGTGTACAATTGAAAATCGTATTACGTAAGGACAGGGCTTCATCAAGCGAAAATTTGCTATTTCTTCCCAACCACAGTGACCTCCACTTCCATCGCTATTTTCCTTTTGAAACCCCTGGTGCGAGTAATTGACATTTCCTATAGGAAGAGATTCGCAACTAACCAACAGCTACAGGGAGTTATCTATTGCCAGTCTTTTTACTGCAGACGCCCCTTTTACCCGGTCTAACTCTAAAGATAAACGCCGTGATAAGATGTTATAAGGCCCCCCACTTACCTGACACAACTTTAAAAATAAAAGCTGAAATAATGCCAAATCGGTTGCGTCTTTTATCTGGTCCACCTCTTTAAAAATAAATGCCGTAACAAGGCGGATTAAGGCGCCCCTTTAGCCCGGTCTATCTCTCTAAGAGTGAGCGAGGTATCAGTTTATATTCAGGCGCCCATTTTACCCGATCAGACTCCAAGAGTAAACGCCGTAATAAGGCAAAATCAGGAGTCCCTTTTTCCCGATCTAAATCTACCCCAACTCTTTGAAAATAAGCGCTGTAGCAAGGCAGAATCAGGCGCTCCTTTTACCAGGTACACCTCTTAACTTGCCGTATCATGGCGTTATGAGCGCCTCTTTTACCTGGTGAGGCTCTAAAGATAAACGCCGTAACAAGGAAGAATCAGGCGACCTTTTTATCCATCCCAACTATGTGAAAATAAGCGCTGTAGCAAGGCGGAATCAGGTGCTCGTTTTGCCAGATCCACCTATTTACTTAAACGCCTTAGCAAGGCGTTATGAGCGCCTCTTTTACCCGGTCAGACTCTAAAGATAAACGCCGTAACAAGGAAGAATCAGGCGACCTTTTTACCCATCCCAACTATGTGAAAATAAGCGCTGTAGCAAGGCAGAATCAGGCGCTCTTTTTGCCAGATACGCCTCTTTACTCAAACGCCTCAACAAGGCGTTATGAGCGCCTCTTTTACCCGGTCAGACTCTAAAGATAATCGCCGTAACAAGGAAGAATCAGGCGACCATTTTACTTGCCCCAACTCTTTGAAAATGAGCGCTGTGTCAAGGCGGTATTAGGCGCCCCTTTTACCAGGTACAACTCTGAACTTAAACGCCGGAAAAAGGCGTTAGTAGCGCCTTTTTTACCTGGTCAGACTCTAAAGATGATGGCTCCAATAAGGTTGAAAAAGGGGCCTCTTTTACCCGGCTTTAGGCTAGAAATAAGCGCCATAACCAAACGAAAGCAGGTGTCCTTTTTGCCTGGTTCAACTCTTAAAAAATGGTATTAGGAAGAAATTGGGCGCCCCTTTTACTTGGCCTAACTCTGAATCAGGCGCTTCTTTCACCCGGTCCAACTCTTAACATAAATGCCGTGACAAGGCTTTAAGAGGCATCCATTTTAACCGGAAAAACTCTTTAAAGATAACCGCCGAATTAGGTCGGAGTCAGGTGCCTCTTTTATACGACCAAACTCTAAAAATAAACGCCGTAATGAGGTAGAATCAGGTGCTACTTATACTCGGTCTAACTCTTTAAAAATGTGTACCCCTATTTCTCGGCCTAACTCTTGAAAAATAAGCGCTATATTAGTTTGGAATTAGGCACCCCTTTTACCGAAGCAGATGATAAGAATATACGTCGTCATATTACGCCTGGTTCTACTCTAAAAATAAGAGCCATAACCAAACGGAATCATGTGCGGAATCAGGTGCACCTTTTGCCCAGTCGAACTCTTTAAATATAAGCGCCGTATTAGTTCAAAATCAGGTGTCCCTTTTACCCGACCAGACTCTGAAAATAAATGCCGTAATAAGTTTGATTCAGGAGGTTCTTTTACACAATTCTACTCTAAATGTAAACGCCATAACCAAGCGGAATCAGGCGCCTCTTTTATTTGAGCCAGCTCAAAAAATAAACGCTGCAATAAAGCGGTTTCCGGCGCCCCTTTTATCAATTTCACAGTGCAACACAATGACGAACGATATTACCAAAACATGGAATTTCCGTGAGAAATTGTTGAAAGTTGTATGTGGGTTCGTCAAATACGAATTTTGTAACAGAAATGCAAAATTCAATATCGAAAATCCAAAATGGCGGACACTTTAATAAAAAAATATAGGAATTGCCCAAAAACTTGTTTTTAGTGGGTTTTTAAGTCGCTAATTACGAATTTTGTAATAAAAATACAAAATTTAAAATTGCACATCCAAACTGTCTGCCACATTTTTCAGAAAATATGGGATTTGAGTAAAAATGTGTTATTAGTAGTCTTTGAGGTTCCAGGTTACGAATTTCGCAATAAAACTTAAAATTTATAATCGCGGACTCAAACGGGCGATTCGTTTGTTAAACAATCAAGGAATTCGTACAAAAACTTGTTATAACCTTCTTTGTGGTGGCTAGTTTATTGTTCTTGTTAGCAATATTATTCTCCTCGAAGCAACATTCTCACGAAATACCTCAAAAAGCTTTCTTCTTGTACTATTAAATTCCGTATCTAAAGTGATAAAGAAAATACCATAATATAAATTCTTACCTTAATTTGATACTAGAAAATTTCGCTTGGATTAGATTAGATTTCGTGTCTAAAGTATATAATAAAGAAATGACCATAATTAAAATTCTAACCTGAATTTAATACGACGAAGATTTTTTCAGATTCATATTATTTATATTTGATTGATCATCAGCTAACTTTACTTCGTCAAGTGCTAAGGGGAAAACAAATCGACCAAATGCATAGGACTAAACCTTCTTTGTGAATGTATTCGTAAAAATATAATTTTTTTGTTATTTTAGTGTATTTGTAAATTAGTTCCTTTCTAAAAACTATTTATTGAAATAATTATATGATAATTCTTTTATAAGATACTAGATACCAAAAGAAAGTTTGATTCCATGCATTTGGTGTAATTGTTTTCCCCTCTGCATTTGACGAACTGAAGTTAGCTGGCAATGAAGTGATAATGGCTAATGGTAACGGCAATAAGCATTCTGTTTCAACATTTTTTGCAGCAAATAAGTATTACATAAAAATACAAATATAACCATTTTTCTGACATATAATACAGTATATTTGATCTAAATGTTTGTTTACTTGGCCCAAATATAATAATAAATGCGGGAAGGAGCCGGAATCAGACGAGTAGGGTCACTGTTTTGCGTAATCCAGGATATTGTGCGATATTTCTCGCATTGTTTGCCTCATGGACGTGAGCGGTCGAAATAAGGGAACGCCATGCCAAAAGAGGGTGGGAAGCGTTGGGTAGGGTCGGAAGGAATTCGCGTTGGAGACCTTCGTATGTACCGTCGCGTCCGAACGTGGCGTGGGTGCGGGAATACACGAATCCCAGGCTGAATCGCAGTTGGAATCACAGTTGGAATCGCAGTCGATTCAATCAGAATCGTCCGTCGAGGTGGCGCCTGGTAGCAGATACCGAGTGCGGCATAATGCGTTGGCGTCTTTTCTCATACAGAAGCCTCAAACAAAACAGCTACCACCGCCGTGACCGCGGCGACGTGCAAGCCCAACAATTGCCGACCCTCCTATAAGAGATGAAGAGAAACAGAGAGATGCAAATAAAGAACATTAGGACTCAGAAAAAAATACTCTAATAAATACAAAAAGCCCAACTGATGAGGGTATATAATTTGTTTTCACGTGATTTGGATCAGTCTTCTCTCACCCCAACGTCACTTAATTGTTGTTTTGAAAGATGAATATTATGAAACTCAGTTATATTTTGCTGTCAAAACTTATCACTGATTGCAGATACGATAGATGAAAGATATACACCAGATATCGTAAATACATTTCCTCATTGAAAACTAAGATTAAATAATAATTTCACATCAGTAGATGAAAGATAACCATATCGGGCTAAGATTTATTAATTTCCTTATCAATTTTTTTTGTGATATATCAATAATCCTGCATGTCAATATAAAATGTGCTGTAAGGTTGACCGAGGACTGATCCATAATGTAGTTACTACTTTTATTGTTTGAAAGGCAGACTCTAAGGTGGCCAAAAACAAAAGTTAAACAGATTTTATTGTAACGGAAGCCTCTCTGCAGTGGATAGCAAGAATGTGTAAATTGCAGTAAGCATAAATTATGACAATAATTACAGAACCTATATGACACAAATGAAGGTGCTATATTCAGCTATGTGATGAAATTTCAATACAAATTAAATCTTCAGCTACTAAAAATTTGTTGGTATCATTTGGAGTCGATATGCCTCTGGGTACGCTACCATTTACTTTACCTAAATACACTTGTTTCGTCAATCGTTCTTCTTTCATTCCCTCAACATGCTCAAACAATCTCAACAAATTTCTTTCACTTTTGTCAAACAGTATTTCCTCTACACCACTTTCTTTGAGAATCCTTTTATTACTGACTTTATCCATTAGCGTTTTAAAGCATACATTCCGCAGTAATTGTGTTCCGACCGCGTTAACTTCACTCTCATTATTTTTTTGGTAGTTCCAGGTCTTGCTACTATACAGCACAGTGGGTAGCAAGTACATGACTGTATATTGCAATTTTAGCCTTATTTGTTATATTTTCACTCATATACTTTCCATAACTTTTCTACCCTTATTTAGGCCTGGCTCTCTCTCTATCCATCTTTTCGTCGGTAGTAAATGAAGTTCCAAGATACACGTACTTCTCAACTTTTTCTATCCATTCTCCGTCTAAGGCAATGCTGCATACGGTTTTCTTACCCTTTTCTTTGAACACTATAATTTTTGTTTTATCCATATTAATCTTAAGGCCCATGTTCTTTATGCCAGTATTCAGTCAGCTCAACATTTTCTGTAATCCTTTGATTAACTCTGCAATACAAACCTTATCACCTGAAACCCCTAACCCACGCACCATCTCTGTGCCAAGGTCCACACCTTATGCATCTAAGAGGGACATTCTGAGACACTTATCAATTAATAAAATAAACAGCCAAGATGACATAACGCATCTTTGCCGGAGCAGTCACTCAGGCGTCCATTTACCCATACGCTCGCTTTGCTACCTGCATATGTTGTTTTTATTGGTTTTAGGAGCTATCTATTGACTCCATACTCTTTCAGGACTCTTTGAAGCTTACTACTATCTACCTCATGAAACGCTTCTTCAAAGGTCAGCAAATACATGGAAAACTTTTTTTATTCACCCTCAAACTTTTTTGTGTGATCTGTCTCAAGCTAAATATCTGATCCGCACATGATCTTCCTGGCATATGTAAATAGACATTTGGTCTTCCAAGATCTTTTTTCTGTTATTTTTATTACCCTATGAATAAGTATTTTTTAATATATTTTACCTACGGTATTTAGTAAGCTGATACCTCTGTCATCATTGCAGTTCATTTTATCTCCCTTTCCCGTGCGTATTGGGACGATGATCCTCTTCCTTCAGTCATCTGGAACTTTCCCCATCTTGGTAAATAAATTTAGCAACTTGCTCAGCCTGTGAGGTATATAATCGCCACCGCTTTTAAGCATTTCAAGGGTAGTATATTGAATGTAAACAAAATTTGTATCACTCTCTCAATAATTGTAACAGTATTACTGATAATTTACCTAATAATATTAGAAGTACCTAACAATATTATCGTTAATATTAAATATAATAATCATAAATTTATGAAATAAAAAAGTAAATAAACAAATAAGGGGTCATCCACAAAATTAAGTAAGGTGTATTTGTAAAAATTGCAAAGCCCCCTCCACCCTTTTAAGATGCAGTGAGATTTGCTCCGATTTGTCCCAAATTTTACCAAGATTTTTTAAACTTCGAAAACCAAAAATAAAGGAAAATAAATAAATATGAAACGTAAACTCTGTTCATTTGAAAAAACGTGCAACCTTGATGAAAGTAGTATTAAAAACTGCATTTTTTTATCAACAACAATTATTTAGTTTTACAAATGTACAATTTTATAATTTGTTTAAGGCCTAAAATGCTGCATAGTCCGAATTTAAAAGTATGTAGTCCAAAATAAAATACTGTGCAACTGAAAAAAACCTTTAATTTTCTAAGCAGAATTTACAGTATTCTAACATGATATTTTAAAGGTATTTAAATGAAATTTAATCAACTCAAACTGAATTAATGGAAACTAATAAGAAAATCTAATTATTATTTCTTCAAAGTTTGTTCTTTTTGGTTTAAAAAGTCTACTACTAAATTTTTGGTTCAGAATTAATTATTATTAAAAATTTCATTATTTGATTCAAAAGTTAATTATTTTTTTGAAAAGTCAACAATCTTGTAAAAAAGTATTTCTTTTTGGTTGAAAATTAACTCTTTTGTTGAAAATTTGCATTTCCGTGTTAAAAATTAACTCTTTAGTAAGAATTTCGTATTTTGGGCTCTAAAATGAGACAATTCGGCAGAAAATTCAACCATTTCTTCAAAAATTGAACTACTTTGTACAAAATTTATTTCTTCAGTTGAAGATTCATCATTTAAGTTGAAACTTAGTCAAAAAATGATTTAAAAGTTAATTATTTTTCTTAAAAATTTAACTATTCCATTTTGGTTGAAAATTGATATTTTTTAGTTACAAATTCAACTATTTGATTAAAAATTTATGTAGTTTTTTAAGAATTCGTCTTTTTTGTTACAAAATTAATCCTCTTGGTTGAAAATTTGACTATTTAATTGAAAATGTATGCCTTTTGTTGAAAAGTTTACTTTGTGGTAGAAAAAATATATTTTTTGATTGTTCAAATTGCAACTGCTTGGTTGAAAATTAATCTGTTTTAGTTAAGGATTTGAATAATTTGTTGAAAATTCGTATTTTTTCGTTAAGTTCTACTAGTTTTGATTTAGAATTGAAATATTTCTTGGTGGAAATATCAAATATTACATTCTTTTTGCGAATTCATCAATACAACTCCTTGGTTGAAAGTTGAACTTCTTTCTTAAAAATTCATTTTTTTTGTGGAAGGCTCATAATTTTAGTTCAAAATTGATCTCTTCTGTTTAGAATTGAAATGCTTTGTTGAAAATTCGTATCTTTGGTTTAGAATTAATATATTTAAACTGAAAATTTAACTATTTTGTTGAAAATTCAACTGATTGGTTGACAATTAACTTTTTCGTTGAAAAATCATATTTTCGGGCTGAAAATTCGACTGCTTTGTATAAAATTCATCCTTTTGGCTTATAAATTCAAGAATTTGGTGTAAAATTCATTCGCTTAGTAGAAAGATCGTCTTTTTGACTAACAAAGTTAACAATCTGGTAGACAATTGTTTCTTTTTATTGAAAATTCATTTTTTTTAATGAAAATTTAACCATTCAGGTGGCGCCCGGTGCGGTAAAGGTGACCTTGCTTATAAAATTGTTATTACTTAACCATTTTAATTCTACTTTGCATTAAATAAATCCATTTTATTATAGAGATAGTGCTTCTTACTAAAATCTTAAAAATTGACGTTTTAATAGAAAAATTATGCAGAAAACTTTTTTGACATTAACGAAAGAATGGAAGATTCGCTGGCAGAAATATGAAGTTTTCAACATCAATGACAATACTTACCATATGGAAATTTCATATTTTGACAGATAAACAAATATCACATCATGTAATTATAATAATTAAACGTAATTCAAGTTCAAAATATATTGAATATCGTAACCAATTAGGGCCTCACCAGAGGGGCAACGCGATCAAGATAATAGTTTACAAGGGTTTACTAAAAAATAAAGAAAACGGTCGGTAGACAGCTATTACTATTTTTATTCATAATAACTTATTCTTCTTTCTGGATATGCTTCAAGGTAATTTTTCCAGTCAAAAAAGAGAACAGAAGCCAATCATCATATTTTCCGATCTTTAGATAATTTCATTTACATGAAAAGCTGCGGTCGCATTTATTCTCCGGTGGGGGGCGAAGCCGACAAAATAAAGCTTGTTAGAAATAATTGCGTTATCAAATCATTGTTTTATTAATGTAAATAATACTTATAGAAATATGATATACCATAGTGTAAGACTCCAAATAAAAAATTGATCAATTCCACATCTTATTAACTTTTAAAAAAGCATGGATAGTTAACTGGTCGGCGCTGCCCCTCCTTGCCCTATTTGGTGAAAAAACTATGGCCGTCACCTCCACCCTGAATCGTCTTACGTTATTTTTAGATGACCCTTGAAAAAATTCACGATAAAAATTTGGTCAGAAAAAATTACGTAAGGTACGTAGGGGAGGGGGTCAAAACCTGTAGAACCTGAGAAAGGAGAGCACGTTGTTCAAAATTGCAGAAAAAAACTTTAGTTATTTTATGCACGGCCGCTACAAGAAACCAATCTTTTCAAAACAGTAAAGTTTGTATAATTTTCTGAAAGAATAATTAGAAAATCTCTTTGTTTTCCAGAAACCATATCGACAAAAGTTACAAAACTGCAGATTACTAGAAGCATTTTTTGCAGTACAGACAAAGAAGAACCAATGATGGAGAAAAGAGCAAAGAAGAACAAAAGAGAGTTGGAGATGCGAAATAACTATCTACTGGGTCTGCGGACCATTTCAGTCGGCGTGTGCTAACTAATGGCATTCAAAATTAGTCCTACCCGCAGCGAAATTATTGAATCCACCTTGCTACTAAACTCCGCCGAGATCGTCTGGATCGGATCGAGCGGACTAAAGTTTTCAGCCCTGCTGCTGATGCACAGTAGCGAAACACACCGCGACCGCAATTGAGGGTCTGATTCGATATTAGTTTTAGTCGCGACCACCTCCACTTCAGAAACGTTTAACTGGTTATTACGGTTACAATTCGCCATACTCCCGTTTCTTTAATCTACCCGCCGACGTCTCGCCTATCTCGCTATCAACGCCTTTGTTTTATTCGCAAGCTACCATCTTCCAACTTCCAACTCTGATTAAAGACGGATCTTCAATCTCATTTCTCGAGCTGACATTATACTTTTGGAACAGTTAGATGAGAAGGCGTTCCTTTAGCAATAACTCCTATTGACAATGCAATCAGTATCAGCTGACAGTAATACTCCTTTTGCATTCATTTGTTGACCATCAGTGGAAATGATAAAAAAAAGAACAAATGAATCCCTACTATCGATAATTTCTTCCGCAGGATTTATGATGCTTTCTTAGAATCAAGGGGAAATTTTCCTGATTTGGCTAAAGTACGCAATCAACACTCTTGTGTTCTGTTCAAGCAAGACTGTTTTCTCCCTAATTGTTTCCGTTGAGAAAATGATGCTTGATTCGGCCTTATAAGTTCGTGTTTTCGCCCTGTCTCATCATCATAGGGAAACTTGGGATTGGGTGACGAAAGTTGGGATTCCCATCTGCGAAAGTCATTATAATGATAGCCGAAACGACGTCAATGACACCATAGTGTTCGACTGATGTCCGTCGATTGGACACGTGCTGATCGGCGGAATGATAATTAGAAATGAAGTGAATTGAGGTTCTAATGAATGGCTCGTTGTGTTCGATTATGTACTAACCTCCACGTGAGATGGATGATTTACAGTACTATTTTCATTCTTTTTTTTTATTTAATTGTGAGAACCTAGGTTCGGATTTCTTATTTTTAAATGAAAGTTTTTAGAATCTGAGCATAGAAGCCGTGTAAACTTTTCTCATATTTTTTAGAATGAGCTCAGTATGTCCCTCAGAAATGAAAAACATAACTTTTTCTCAAAGCTTTTTGTTTTTTGGAAATACAATCCAAATCTCTGGATAATAAATATAACTGTTTTTCAATTCCTCCAGAAATGACAAGGTATTTTAATGACTCAAAAAATCGGAAAGGAAATAAGTCCTACAAGTGAACAGAATCATATGTGACTAGGCAAAAAATTGATTCCGGAATTATTATGGATTCTATAAGTTCATTAACTGATCT
The DNA here is from genome assembly GCA_011634705.1 of Andricus grossulariae. Taxonomy (NCBI): domain Eukaryota; kingdom Metazoa; phylum Arthropoda; class Insecta; order Hymenoptera; family Cynipidae; genus Andricus; species Andricus grossulariae. The sequence goes on along the minus strand of JAABKJ010000466.1, from coordinate 15,894 downwards.
TTCCAGGGGTGCAATCAGAAACTTTGTATTTGCTGTATTTCACAAGATACAAATAATTGAAAAAGAGTCTTTGAATGCACGCCTCGAGATTTCTTCAAATGCTCGCCCTGTAAAATTGAAAAAACGCTGTTCCTACACAAACTTAGCCTACAAAAAATATATTGTACACAACGTATACTGATCATAGTTTTTCTACACCAAATATTTTCTACACAAAACATTCTCTAAACAGAATTTAATACTGTTATATATTTTTCATACTCAACATTTTTTCTACACACAATTTAATATTGTTTAATACTGCTTTTTTTCTACACAAAATATTTTCTGCGCAGAATATTTCTTACAGAGAAATAATTATTGTTTAATACTGTTATTTATTCCCAGCACAAAATATCTTCTACACATAATATTTCCTACACAGAATTTAATACCGTTAAAGTTCTCCTACACAAAGTATTTCCTACAAAGAAATTGATAATAACTATTTTATCCTGAAAATATTTTTTAAATATTGTACAAAAGTTATTCTGTCCAATATTTTTCTTACGCAAAATATTTTATACACAGAATTGAATAGTAATATTTTATTATGAAGATATTTTAAAAATATTGTACACAAAAATATTATGTTCAATATTTTTTCTACACATAATATATTCTACACGAAATATATTCTACACAACATATTGGAAACAGTAAATGAAATATTTTGTACACAAAGTAGATACTACACAAAATACTATGATTATACTTTTACTTTAAATATTATTGCTGCTATATAAGACAAATACTTCGAGTCAAGATATTCAACACAGGCATATTCTACACAAAAATATTAGGTGTGAAACTTTTCCTACACAAAACATATTTTACACCAATAGAAGCTGAATATAGGCTTACGGCATTTAAATTTATACGTGTAAGAATTTGATTTTAGTGATCGATGGCCCCTCAATTTGTTCGCTTTCCGAAAAAAGAAATTCCTTATTTTTTAATTTCCAAATTGTTTATCACTAACCCTTGTCCCGGGTTTCTAAAAATAACATGGGGTTTAAAATGGGGAAAGCTCGTTTTTCGATAAAATAAAAAAAATAATTACTTCTTATTACCTTTTTGTGAATTACAGTTCAGTCACCTCTTAGGGAATGTTGAAAGAATAATTTCTATACATGAATTTATATTTTAACATCCTCAATCCCTTTGTATGGTGCCCGGAAAATGCCCCAAAAAATTGCAATATAGCAGTTTTATGTAAAATTCATTCTAAACACGGTATTTTTTTTGAACTTTTTCAACATTAATTACTTTTATTCGATAAACGACCAGTTTTCAAGTATTTTTTAACTAATTTTGAATTGTTTAAACAATTATTATTTGTTCAAACAATTTTTTCCGCCTGTAAAACGTGAAAAGTTATTATATTTCGGGCTTGGTGATATATTTGATAAATTGAAAGCATAAATAATATTTCTTCTCTAACATTTTCAGTAATTATTTTAATCATTTTTATTTGTTCAAACAATTGTTTTTTTCCTATTGATAAGAAGTTATTATTTTCTGGAAATAATTAAACAATTAACGAATGTTGAAAGTAATATATTTTTCAACGACATTTGACCATTATTTCAACAATGTGCTGCTCTCTGGAATCGATAACTTATTTAATGAATGCTAAGAGTGATATTTTGTGTAAAAGACAGTTTGCATTTATTTAAACATTTAATCATCATAATTTACTGGCGTCTTTTAATAGGAAAGGTGAAGAAAATTCTAGTTTCTTTGTCTTTCATACATTATGTAGCTTATTGTTCAGTATTATCTTATTTCAAAACTTATAACCAATAAAAAATAATCTATTTTTTTGGCAATTTCTTTTAGTTCCGTTATTGATGGTTATTTTTTTAGATCCCTTTCATTGGTGAAATAAAACACTGCTTAATTAGCGACATATATAGTGCAAGAGATAAAAAAAAACTAGAATTTTCTCCATCTTTCCTACGAAAAGAAGCAAGTGGTATTAATTATTATTTATATCATCGCAAATTATCTGTGACAAAAAATATCACTCTCAACATTCTTCATCGCCGACATTAATTTCAGAAAATAACTGTTCACAATTTACAGAATTAACAACTTGTTGAAAGAAGTGAAGATTGTTTAAAGAATTGCCAAACACCTTGAACAAAGGAAAATTACTTTTAACATTCGGTAATTAAGCCATTAATCCCAAAAATAATAACTTTTTACGATATACAGACAACATAAAGTGTTTCAAGGAATAATGATTTTCTAATCAATTTAAAATTAGTTAAAAGATACCTATCTTCAAGGCATAACTAATATTGTCGTTTATATTCCCCCTGGGGAATAATTTATGTAAAATATGTTTTGTGTAGGAAAAGTTTCAGACTTATAATATTTTTGTTTAGAATATGCCTGTGTTTGATACCTTACTCAGAATATTTGCCATATAGCGGCAACAATATTTAAAGTAAAAATATAAGCATTTCATTTTGTGTAGTTTCTAATTTGTATAAAAAATATTTGATTAATTCTTTTAAATATTGTGCAGAACATATTTTGTTTAGGAAAAATATTGGACATAATATTTTGGTGTACAATATTTTGAGAATATCTTTATAATAATATATTACTCTATAATTATGTGTAGGATATATTCTGCGCAGAAAATATTTTGTGTAGGAAAAATATGACAGCATTAAACAATAATTAATTTGCGTAGGGAATATTTTGTGTAGAAAATATTTTGTGTAGGAAAAAAATAACAGTATTGAACAATATTAAATTCTATGCAGGAAATATTCTGTGTAGAAAAGATTTTGTGTAGGAATTTTGTGTAGGTCCTCTGGAAAAAAAAGTTTTCGATCATTTTATGAATTCAAATGTCATTATCAATCATATCTTATAAAAGGAAAACCCATTATTTTCATGACAAATTGTAAAACGTACGAGAAACAATTATTTTTACAATATTTTTTGTAATTGCATTTTTTCTTACTGTCACTTTTTACAGAATTGATAAAAATTGTTGAATTTCTATAAGCCATTGCTCATTCTTTCGGGAAAGCATTTCCTATAACTGTACTTTTTAAAATTTTCAAAATAAGTAAATAGTTTTAAAATATAGTTATTTCTTTTAAAATGTTTTTTTCTAAAATAATTTTTTCAACTATTTCAGCCATAGAAAAATTTACTTTCAAAATAGGAAAGCGATATTAAGAAATAATTTAATCGCAAAACGCATTTTTGAAATATTTACGTTGTTAGTTTAAAAATTTTTTCCATACAAATATTTTTTTTTTATTTGAAATTACATCATCAGTGATATTATTTCATTCCTAAAATCATAGAAAAACTATCTTTCTCAGAGATCTTATTTTTGGCACGACAAATACCTTAATTGCATGGTCATTTCATGTGGAATTTTCTAACTGATTAAGGGAGTCTCTAATCCTACGGACATTTTAAGATCACAAATTTGTATGCTTGATGCAAAAAAAAGTAATGAGAAGAAATCTAAAAACGTTACAATTTTCACTAAAAATTGCTTGAGATTTTAAATTATACATTTTGAAACTCAGAAAGATGTATGCAAAGTATTAAATTCATAAAATTATTTTTCAGATAAAATTGATCAATATTTGAAGCTTTAATAATGAACTGATTAAATTTAATAAGAAATTTTTTTCATAGAACGGTTCATAAAGTTGTCGATATTTATTACCAGCTGCAATATTTTTTTTATTATCACCACTTTTGAGATAATTTTTCGATTGCAATTTTTGGAAATTTTGAAAGAATAGTAAAATTATGCCAGATTGTTCTCATGATGTATAAAAAATCTTGTTGCGTTTTTCATCATTTTGTCAAACTTTCAATAGATAAATTATATTAAAATCGACAATAATAAATAAATATTTCAACTGATAATAAATATCGTTAACTTAATTAACTGTTATATGAGAAAATATTATATTCTTATTGAATTAAAATAGGTTATTATTCAAAATTATTGATAAATTTTATCTGAAAAATAATTTCATGACTTTAATACTTTGCATCGGATTTTTTTGATTATGAATGTACAATTTATAATCTAAAGTAATATTTGATAAAAATTGTGATGTTTTTAAATGTCTTCTACTCATTTTTTTATTGTAATAAATATAAAAATCTAATTTCTTTCAAAAAGGGCTCGATAGATATTTGTTTTGTTCCCAGACTTAAATGTCCGTGTGATTATAGATTACCATGATCAATCGGTAAATCCTATATTCAAGGACCTTGCAATTAAAGTTGGTTCAGCCCCAAAGTAAATAGAAATGAATAAAATGATTTTAGAATCAGAATGACAAAAATCAGAATGAACGAATTGGTTTACAATAAATTATGATAAAAAACGGATAATAAACTAGGTTTAGCATAGTTTCGGGTGATAGTGGACATAATTGAATAGGTTGTTCAGGATAGAAGTGCATATCACCCTGGAAAAGGGATCAAAGTGTATATCATTGTTCAAGAGAAAGAATCAAATTGACGGTGATCAAATTAACATTTTTCTGTAATTAAATTATGACTCCAAAACGAAATTGGACTACCATCATTGTCAGGATAATCCCATATGCATGGATCTTGATATCAAACTTGATTCAGCCCCGCCGTGAATAGAAATAAAAAAAGAAACAATTTTAGAATTTAGTAGGACATAATTAGAAAGAACGAATAGGTTTATAATAAATTACGACGAAAACAGGAATCATAAACTAGGTTTAGGATAGTTTCGGGTAGAAATGGACAGAATAAAATAGATTGTTTAGGATAGAAAATAGCATCACTCTAGAAAAGGGATCAATGTGTATATCAATGTTGAAGAAAAAAAAATCACTACCATAATCGTTAGGAAAATCCCATAGGCTCCCATAAATTAGCATAGTTTCGGAAGGAAATGGAAAGAATAGGATAGGCTGTTTATGATAGAAATGAATATCATCATGGAAAAAAAATGAAAGTGGATATCATTGTTGAAGAAAAATAATTGAATAGACAGTGACAAAATTAGCCTTTTTCCACCCCATACATTGAAACTGGATAAGGAATATTTCATATCATAGAGGTAAAAAAGTAGAAGTTCTATCTCCGTTACTGGATGAAATAATATTCTTCAGACAGAAATGGAATAGATTAAAATAAAAGGCAAGTCAAAAGAATTCGATACTTTATGCAATATGAGTTTTTTTTTGCAGCTGTGTGCACATGGTACAATAAAATATAATTTATTTGAAATGTGAGTTGAATAATTTAAAAATTTTAGAAAAGAAAGATGGCTCCAGTGCATCATGCTTCTCAAATTTGTTGATTTCTTTTTCTGAATTCAATTACTAAATATTGAAGGACATGTCTACGCGTGTTCTGAAGAGCTTTCTTTTATTCCCAGCATCTCTTCTCTCACACCCAATTCAAAAAAAGACAGCAAACATCTTTTTTTATTCACACGATCACCTGACGCGATCATTTATCATCGTACGGAAATGTAGAGGACACTCCTACGTTTTCGTAAGATCCAAATTTGCTCCTGACTCGAAGAATTCCGATCCCTAGAGTAAGAATAGAGTATCGTTTCGACCCGCTTTCTTCTTTTTGGTGATAATTGACGCTGAGGCGGATCTATCATCAGTGCTGAAAGGGCAGATAAATCGAATAATTGGGTGACGAGAGGCATTTGAGGCGAGTAAATTGACGGGTTAGTACTAGAAGACAAAGATCCTTTGTGGTTAATCGTCGCACTAGGTGGGCTGTACGCTTTTCGTGTTGAGTCTGTGTCGAGATCAAAATGAGTTTCATTACACGTCCTGGTGATTTAAACGCACCTTTCGCTGACACGTAGTCGTAAAATGGCCCTTTTCCTGTTGTTTCACTCGATTTAGCGTATTTTAGTTTTGCAATATCTTAAACGGCGTTTCATCTTTGTCAGAATAATCTCATTCTTTTCGTGGCGTTAAAAATATGTAGCCAATTTAATGCAATAAATTGTATGTTATCCTAAAAAATTATTTTCATAATTTGAATTAGAAACATACGACAAAGAAAATTGTTTATATAATTATTATTCTGACAGTGTGTATTGACATTTAACTATTTATTCTTCAATTTACGGAAGTTCTGTTCCATCTAGATATTTTTTGCATACATCTCAATTTCATATTTGCGGGGTTGCAGTACAGATATAGATAATAATTAATATTTTTACCGAAAATGGATTTATTGCATGAGAAATTCTTAAAAAATTGAATACACAATTTTTCAGATTTTCGGCAAAAAAAAAATGCCTTACACACTGTTGTATCGCGATCTTCAATTTTTATTTTCTCGGAACAGAATCAGTTATTTTTATCAACTATTTTTTATTCTCATTCAGGATCCTCATATATGGGGAGAAAGTTCTCATTTTTTCAAAAAATTGAAAATTGATTTTGCAATCTTTATCCAAAGCCGAATATAAGCCGAATATACGATAACATCAATTTGAAACCCCATGAAATTTAAATCCCAAAATTGTCAGCCGAATTCTCGAAATTTGTTAACTTTTATACATCAAACTTTGTTCACCCATATTCAGTAAATTTCATTTCGGAGGCATGATTTTATTTCATTTTCAAACTGAAGATTAAATTTTTGATCGCAATCCGCATTCAAGTACAGTCTAATTTTACGTTAGTGTCACTTTGAGATTGCCAACTTCCATATCAATTTCCTCGAACCTGCATGTCTTCTTTTGATCACAATTTTTTGGCCTTAATTCCACATTGCGGCTCGGGAGTCTTTTTTTTTTGTTTGTTTTATTTTCAAATAGCGATTTCCATTTTACGGAATACTATTTTGCTCCTTTGAACAATTCCCATTTTGTTGGTTAGCTAGTTCTGTACTGCCACCCTTTATTTGAAAATTTGAATTGTGGAAGAAAAATTATTATCCAAGCTATGATATTTTCCAATTAATTATACCCCGTACGAAATTCCACCCCGTGGTACTAACAATATTTTTTATAACATATGCATGATTTAAGAAGTCTTTTTGTAACATAGGCATGACTTCTGCTCATATGGAGAAGTCTTGGATATTTTGGAAATTTATGGGAAATTTATGAATCGTAAAAAATTTTGAAAAAATCAGAAATTTATGGTGAATTTATAAACTACCAAAAATTAAGAAAATGTTCACAATTAAAATTTTTTTGAACTCTTGAACAAAAGCACTGCGTCCTACAATGCCCCTTTTTCAGTGTTTGTAACCCTAGGCCGAAACCCTTATCGTTTCGGTCGGGTTTCTCTCCACCCGTCATACTTTTTCCCTTGGGATACCCCTATCCCTCGGGACGTTGCTATGGAGTTATGTCGATATTTTCTCAGGGTTGTTATTGTTTCTTGCTAGGGGATGTTATTAAGCGTTTCTAGGAGTTCATGTTGACTGCTTCTTGGGAGCTGAATTGATCGTTGCTAAAGGTTATCAACGAACGTTGCTAAAGTTTATTAGTGACTGTGGCTAGGGGATGTTATAAGCCGTTGCTAAAGGTTTTTACTGACCGTTCTTAGATGATTTTAGTGGGCGTTGCTAAGAATTAATATTACCCTTTACTAAAGGATGTTCTTTACCATTGCTAAGGGTTTTTATTGACAGTTTCTAAGGTTTGTTATTGTCCGATTCTAAGAATCTGTATTCATTATTCCTAAGGATTTTTACTCACCGTTGCTAGGTGCTGTTATTAGCCGTTACTTATAAGGTTGTTATTGACCTTTGCTTTGGAGTTAAATTGGTATTTGTGGTAGTTACTAAGGATTGTTATTAATCGTTTCTAGGGAGTTGTATCGATCGTTGCAAAGGGTTGTTATTGTCCGTTGCTAGGGGATGTTATTAGCAGTGAATAAGGGTTGTAATTGACTGTTGCTAGAGGATGCTATTGAGTATTACTCATGATTGATGATTGCTGCAAAGGGTTGTTATTATCCGTTGCCAGGCTATGTTATTAGAAGGTTATAAGGGTTGTAATTGACCGTTGCTAGGGGATGCTTTTGATTGTTGCTCATGATAGATGACCATTGCTAAAGGTTGTTATTGTCCATTACTACGGAGTTGTATTGATTGTTGATAATAGCTGTTATTGACCACTCTTAGGGGATGTTATAAAACGTTCCTAAAGGTTCTTATTGACTCTTGCTGAGAGGAGTGAGCGGGGGCGTCATAGGCTGAGGGTGAGATTTAAAGAACCTAATGAACGTCCTAATAGGTTACGAAATCTTTTTCTTGTAGGCGCTAAGCGCCTACTTTTATTAATTTTTTCTACCTTTCAGGTTGGAAGGGAACTACTGCAAATGGGGTCAGGGTGTCTTTCACATTCGACTAAATTTTTTCTAATGTCGCTCGTTAAATAAACACTTTACCTTCTTACTTGCCCCCTTTTCACATTTCAGGGTGGGTATTAAGGCCGTAATGAAGAGAAGGGTTACTGGAAAAGGTGTAGAAACGTGATTCTACGCTACCTTATCTATTTCCAGTATGTCCTCTTAACACGCTGCCTCCCTGGTCACTAAAATGGCTCTTTATGCAATTTTCATTTGAAAACCGTAGATTTTTAAATTTCGACTTTGAAAATGTATCGTGCACGTATTTTCAAGGCCATGTTTATAAAAAGCGAATAATAACACACCGATATACGAGTTTTTGAAAATATCGAAGGTATGAGCTTCCATGAAATTCACCACGGAATTTTTAAAAAACAATACACAAGTTAGTTTTAGTTTTACGTACACAATTGATATTCAAATGGTTTCTCATTGATTCTAAAATGTTGGATGCAAATCACTTAATAATTGTTCGAGACGTCCAATACTGATCCAAAGAATCAGTTTTTTATATGCCACAAACTGGGTTGAAGCGGCGCATATGTGGGAGAAAGCAGCGCACCCTTAATTCTGTATTTAAAACGCAATATTGCTTCTTCTAGGTCAAACAGTTGAAGTTTCATAATTTTTAATTACAAGCCTCTATAATTTGGACCTAGGAAAATCAAGTATCACATTTAGAAATGCAGAATCAATTGTGCGCCGCTTTATCCGACGTGTACCATTTAGCCCCAGTTTACAGTACCATTTTCGTAATGGTAATTGGCTGTAATTGACAAGCACGAATCATGACATGCCTATGTCACTCGTACTGTCCATACAGACATAAAAAAAATTCATGCAAATATGCTAATTCTATCTAAAGTTATGCTGGAGCATAAATGGCAAAAAAATGGCAAGCATACATGTCTTCTTTTCGGTGCGCGTATTCGACAAGAAAATAAATTTTTTTCTCATGTGAGTTAAAATTTATAAGAAAACAGAACACTATAAGAATGACTTCAAGCAGGTGCATTACATGCAGTGAGCGGTGCTAATCGGGTTGCGTACCTCCAGGCTCTATTCAATCCTCTTGAAACTCGTATAGCTCTTTAAGCCATTCAAATTTATTCCTCCTTAATTACTTGCCTATAGCAGTAATAACATTTCGTTATTATTTTTTGTATTTAGATAAATCTTTCACTATTAATATAAACGGAATTCAAATAATATCCACCTATATTTATGTCGGATAACAATTTTATAAAATTTTAATTAAGAACATCATATTATTAATGAAATTGAGTGTTGTGAATTAGTGAGTGTTCACATATTTGATGACTTTCTCGAATTTCAGAGTAAATGGTTTAAAACATTTTGATTATCCTTCTTTCTAGTCCAACAATAAAATGTCAGTCGGGTGAGACCATAAATATTTGTATTTTTGCCAAAAAATACGAAAATATTCCAAAATTTTGTTTTCAATAACTGATTTATTTTCAACGTTCCGGTTTGCCTTCCTGCGAAAACACATTTACTTTACACTCTCTTTAATAATTTAAAAAAATTATATTGTTTTGAAAAAACAAAAAGATAATTTAAAAAAAATTGTTTGTTACTTTATTTTTCAATCGAGTTTTAAAACTAAACAATACAATAAGGAATGTGTCACATCAAAAGAAATGCGAATCGATTAAACATTTCTTTAATGTTACATATTAATAGAATTGAATTATTTTAATCAATTTCACTAGTTGTTGATAATTTTAATATTTACCGATAGATATTTTAAAAATATAACACTGTTAAAATTTACTAAATTGCTATGATTAACAATAAAATTATAATATGTTGAATAACTTAGGTTTTAATGATAAATTATAAATAATAATAAAATTTATTATTGCTTAAAATTGTAATTTTTCGGGCTTGAAAAGGAAAAGGGGAGGATTGTCGTATCCGAGCCCTTCTTCAGTTCTAAAAATTACCAATAATTGCTACTTTTGGCAATTTGATAACTATTTTTCCAAATTTACCGAAAAATACAAACATTTTTTTTCCAAATATTGGTTTTGATCGAAGTTTCGGTTTTCCCAAGCAATTATATTCACCTTATACTCCCTTTCACACAGCTTTGAAAAATATATGTATTTTCCTAAAACAATGCACAAATAATGAAAGTTTTTTTCCCAATAAGATTTCAGAACAAAACAATATAAGAAATGTATTCTAATGAAAGAAACATGAATCGATCGAAGATTTCAGTAATGTTCAATATATATTCATAAATTTGATGTATTTCGATGAATCCCACTAATTGTTGGATTATTTGAATATTTAACATTTGATTATTTTTTTATTTCAGAATAGTACATATTCAACATTGTTTTTATCACACCCTAACTCTTGTCCAGCTCTGAAAATCACCAATAATTGCTTCTTTTCCCAATTGGATAACTATTCTAGCAAATTGACCTTGAAAATGTTACAAGTGGATTTTTATTTTCGGTATTTTTTTTTTTTCTTTTTTTGGGTAAGCAGTGGTGCAGTAGCGGCCATGCGGGAGCTGGCGCCGCTAACGTACTTTTTTGGAAGCCCTGACGGCGCAGAGTGGGGTGAAATAAAGAAATGAGGTTCAAAATTACATTTAGAACGCAATGATGAGCCGATTTTGAATTTTTGTTGTTGTTGAAAAATTCAGGACTAAATTTTCCAGTGAATAGCGAGAGTAGATTTTTTATTTTGTTTGCTTATTAAATTTGTATGTTAATGCAACCAGCGAAAAATGTGTCGATTTTTCAAATTTCATTTTATATTTCCTAGACAACATTTTTCTTATACTTTCTGTCACTCGGAATAAATGCACAGAGGTATAAGCATGAAAAAATCATTGTTAACTTGTTAATTTAATTCTTATAAGCCAATTGCATGAACAAATAATCGACATCAGGGTTTATTCGTCTTCAAAGTATATTTGTGCTGTGAAATTTCTTGCTTGAATCGTTAGGATGGTACGTGGCCACTAAAATTTAAGATGAAATGTAATTGGTTAATTTTATAAAAAATTAAATAAACTAATGTACATCGCAGACATTTATGGGTAGAAACAAATAGTTTTATCTAATCTTCTTGTATTTATATTAATTATAATTTTTTCTAAGCAAATTTTAGCATCTATCAAAATTGTTTTATTTTATAAACAAATTATATAAACAAATTCACGCTTCAAGCGTTTTTAAGAAAAAAATCAATTTTTCTTCTAATCTTGTTTCAGTTATATCGTCAATGGTGTTTTCTGACAAAATTTTGCTATGCATTAATATTTGTTCATTTGATAAACAAATTATATAAACAAATTCACATTCAGGGCGTTTTTAAGCGAACAAAAATAGTTTTTTCTTCTGATCTTGTTGAAATTATATGGCCAATAATTTTCGATAGAAAAATGTTGTCAAGCATCCCTGATTGTTTATTTCGTACGAGAAATTAATAAACAAAAAATCGCTGGGGGATTGTGTTGACCCTCAAAGATTAAATTGTGTAAAAATTGTTGATGTATGTTGTTGGCTTTAGGGTCAGATGAATTGAAACGAACTAATTTGTTTCAAACATTTCGTTGTACCAGATATTTGGCACGATGACGCCATTATTCTCTCTATACAATTTGTTCATCGAATAAACATATATTAATACATAGCAAAATTTTTCGAAAAAAAAATGATTGGGAATATAATTTCAGTAAGGTCAGATGAAAAACCGATTTATTTTCGCTTTGAAATGCCTCAAATATGCCCTTGCTTATCTCATTTGTTTATAAATAAAAAATTATCAATGCATAGCGAAATTTTTGCAGACAAACTCATTAGCAATATAATTTCAGCAAGGTCAGAAGAAAAAACTATATTGTTTCTCGTCCTGTTTCGAAATTCGTTAGAGAATTTAAAAAAGGTTCAAAAGTGAAAAAATGCCGGCAATTTTTCTTAACATATTCAAAGTCAATTTATTCAGAATTCTACCGCTTTTTTCTCTTGAATTTTTTCTAGATTCTTTCTAATGTGACGAGCATTTTTCATAATATTCTTCCCTGTCTCCGTGCCTTGCAGAAAAGACAGATTTTTTTGTCTGATAAAAGGATAATTCAAGTTTTTTGCCAAAACCACACACGATTTTCTCAAAAATGCAATTTTATGGTGGCATAAAAATAAAGAAGAACTTTATTGAATAGTTTTAACAACTTTTGCATCGAACTTTTGCCTTTGAAGTCGGTATTTTCTAAATAATTGATATTCTCCATTTTTTCTAACTGACTTTATTATTTTTCCTCCAAAACGTTGTTTCAACTGTTAAATTAAATTCTGGTTGGTTTCTCATTACAAAATAAAATTGTATCGTCCAGAAAAAATTAAATCTGTAAGGATTTCATTCATATTCTTGCAAAAATTTTGAGCATAACGTGAGGTACAAAAAAGTGTCAAGAGACATTTTTCTAGAATTTTTTGAAGGAAACAATTTGTGGTTTTGAAATTCTTAATATCTTTTCTTGTTTTGGCAAATATGTGAATTTTAGTCTTTCAACAAAAACCAAATTCTCTCTTCTCTCCATGTTTCAAGCACAGGGCAGAATATCATGGAATATATTATTTACATAAGGACAAAACTAAAAAAATTAGAAGAAAAAAAAACGGTGGGGTTTTTAAGAAAATTGACTTTGAATATTAATACAAAAAAGTCTATCATCAGAGAATCAGAAAGAAAAAGATGAATACCTATATTAGATTAAAAAATATCACACCGTTAACAAGAATTTGGATCATGTTTTGATAATCCGCCTTTTGAATTTTCAAAATTTAAATACTCACAACTTTGTCAAACAAAATTTTTCGGCTAATCGGTTAGATACATGTCATCTTATGCCCTTTAAAAAAAAACATATTGAGGTAGCAAATGATTCTGTGACTTGAGCATGGACAACTTGCCCAATTTTCCCAATTTCTATAGAGCACTTTTGTCAGTAAGCAGGTAATAATTGTGAAATTTAAAAATGATAATTTCTTCTGTAATTAATGGTTTCAGGATAAGATATTCGGAACCAAAATTTTTTTCAATTCCTGGCCTATGTAAATTATCTGAAAAAGTTGCAAATTTCCTAGCTTTACTGAACATAATTGAGGCGCTGAGAAGGAACATTAGATATAGCCAAGTTTTGTCGAAAATCTTTTTTTTTTTTTGCAGCTAAAAGTCCTTCAGATTTTGGTCTCTCGATAAATATTAGAAATGTGTGAAGAAACAAATTTTATTTTGCCAAAAAACTTGGTTAATGTTGAGGTGGTTGTTGAGAAATGATTATAACGACTGGGTAAAGCCCATTTTGTGTTTTCTCCACTCTACTTTAAAAATGAAAAAATAACAATATTTTCAGTTCTATAATCCATAGCTCTTAAGAACCACCTGCTTTTATAGTTTTTGCATGATTTCCTATTTTAAATCCTATTACAATAGAAACCGTTCTTTGTTTTTCCTGTAAAATTTCATCTTGGGCTTTACGTAGTTGTCATTCTTAGTGTATCAATTTATTGCCTGTCAAATTTAAAACTTTTTAATACAAATTACATGTTCGCGGATTTGTAGAAACTTATGGATTCCAAATATGTTATTTTAAAATACTACATTGCAAATTTTTTTTTTATTCTGTAATTTTGGCCTGTTATGAACATATACCTGCAAGGAAGGTTCAGTTTGTGGTGGATGATCATAAGTGTGGTCCAAAAATGCATTGGAAAATTTTTTATCTCGAATTTTTATGCATATCGCCCGGAAATTTACTTCGATCCACTAAAAAACAATCCTGTTTGTTGTATTGTAACAAAAAATGATATTTAGAGTTGGCACAAGCCCTTATGAAGTTTAACACGTATTCCCCATAAGAAAAAATGTCTTTCTCTTAAAAATTCACCATGGAATACGGATAAAATATTTCTTTACGAACATCATCTTCACAAGTCTCTTTTATAGAGTCCCAAAGAAACCCCATAAGTGAAAAATGGGTTTTGCGAGCTTTTGGCGGTGGTTATGATTTTTCTTGCGGTTTTTTTATGCAAATTGTTTCAAATACATAAAATACTACTTTTTACTAATAATTCAATGCTCAGGTCTATTGTTTAAACCATTTATTATTGTTTTAAGCAACTTTCGTTTAGAATAGAGATAGAAAATCGCGTTTTTTTAAAACAAATTTCCACTTTTTGTCCAATTTTAAATAATGTTAACATGCTAGAAATTGCAGTTTTTTCTTAAATTTTCAACTTTTCGTTTACTTTTCACTTGGTGTAAGTTAATATTCAATTGAATTTAGCAAAAATAATTATTTAAGTAGACCATTATTGTTTATAGCTATCTTTTCCTATATTAATATCAGATTGATGTGGTTTTTTCTAAAGTTTTTAACTTTTTGTCTACTTTTAAATTAGAGTGAAGTAATAATAATTGAAGTCAACAAAAATAATTGCTTGAACAATTTTATTTTTCAATTTTTAATAATATTCTCTTTGCTTAATAGTAGAAAGTTACGGTTTTTTTTCTGAAATTTTAAACTATTTTGCACTTGGAGTGACCTAATGAATTATTAAATTTAGAGAAAAGAGTTGCTCAAACAAATTATTATTTTTTATAACTATCTTCAATCTTTATATATATATGAATGCCAGATTTTCACTTAGTAAGGTAATAAATGATGCAAGTTTGACAACATAGTTGTTTAAACTCTTCACAATCAGCCGTAAAATACAAATAAAATATTACTTTTTAAATATCACCCCCATAAGTCTGTTTTATAGGTTCCCCAAAAAACCCCACGAGTGTAAAAATGTCCTTTGCAAATTTTTGGCGCTAATTATGATTTTGTTGCGGTTCTTAAAATGAAAACTGCTTCTAATACATAAAATACGGCTTTATACTGATAATTGGATGTTCACATGAAATTTAAAAAAAATGTATTATTGATTTTAGCAATTTTTTCTTAGAATAGAATTAGAAAGCCGCGGGTTTTTCAAAAATTTTCTACATTTTGTCCAATTTTTGATAAGATTGAGGTAATATTTAATTATGTTTCACAAAAATAATCATTTAAATATTTTATTATTACTCATAATGATAGCTAACAATTAATTATTACTTTCAGTAATATCTCAGTTTCCATAATGAGTCAAAATTTATATAAAAGCACCGTCAGGCCACTTTTTTTAGGTCTACAGTGACCAAAGGTTTCAAATAGTTTAATCGAAAATTCGGGAAAGTAATACAAGTTAAAAATTGTCCACCTGTATAATTATTATTATTATTATATCATTAAATCGTTTCCATTTCGGGGTAGGCGTGAATTGCTCGGTTGGAAAGTAGTGATGTGTGGATGGGTATGTAGTTGAAGGGTAGATAGGTATATAGGTTTAAGGTATAGATATTTTAGATTGATGTAGAATTCTCGTGTTACTTATTTAAA
>JAABKJ010000465.1:0-49610 GCA_011634705.1 Andricus grossulariae | reverse complement strand
GTCAGATGATGCTCACGTTTTCCTGACTTGGAAAACGATATTGTCTCGCTAAGCACACCACGGAGATCTTTGGGTGTGTCGTCGGCTTGGCTAGATTTTCGCGATGGCACGATGACGCCCTCTGACTGAATTTCATCTTTTAGGTTGCTAACTTGAGCACATAACCATTTTAGGTTTTGCTGGCAGTGTAAATTTTCACCACACATGGACACGTTTTCCCTTTCGACCACTGGCTGCAAGTCGTTTCTAATTTCAGCGGCTTGCTCCTGCAAATAATAAAGATAAGATAGATGACTGGACAAAGAACAATTTTTCAAAATCATATTTTTAACGGCTTCTACTAATTTAGAATACAATTTCAATGTATCGATAAATATTAGTGAAACTTGTCCTGGGTATGCTCTCAGCCATCTTAAAGACGGATCTGGAGTGAAAACAGCTGAAGGATATCATGAAGCTACGATCTAATGGCTAAAGTTTGTGCGATGTGTGAGGAGGCAGGCATATAATGTGTACGTGGTTTTGTCTAGCCGCTAATAAAAATTTGAGATTTTTTTTGTGGCATGCGTGTCCGTCTTAGATTATGAGAACCGGATTCTCTTTGCTTGGCTTAGCGTGCGTGAGGAAATGTTCAAACCAAGTTGGATGAAAGATATCAACCTACATCCAGCCAGAGGAATGACAAACGATTTTAGTGCCTGGAGGACAATTTTCAGCAAACATAGGATTGTACTTTACCCTGGGATATATCAGCAGAGGTGTTAAAAATTCCCCAGCAGCATTACAGCAAATTGTTGCCGTGACAGTAATGCCACGTTCTGTGAAAGTTACCATTCCCACTTGGTGTTTTCCTTTTAAGCTTACAACTTTCGATTGTTTCTTTTGAACAGTTGAAGTAGCGGTTTCGTCCACATTCCAGATATTATGTGGAGGGATTTTGAATTCAGTTATAACTCCACCTGATAAATCGAAGAATTTCTTTGTTACAAATTTATTAAATCCGGTTGCTCTTGCAAAGGATGTATTTTCAGGTGTTCTTAACGAAAGCTCAGGATGTCTGTTCATGAATTTTCGGTACCAATCACTTCCAGCTAATCCGATGGTTTTGTTGAAATTGTGAGGTATTCCTAAGTCCTCAGCAAATTGAAAAGCGACACGTCGTAACTCGTTTCGCGTGAGTCCAAAAAAGTTGCTATACGTTATTTGAATAAGTTCCACGAGTTCTTCTACTCAATCTTCACTAAATTTCGGTCGATATTGACCAAGCTGAAGAAACTTCACTTGATCAAGCCCGCCGGCTTCTAACATTTTCTTCCATCTAGTTTGAAAGTTGAGGCCGAAATTTGGTACTTTTCAGAGGCTCTTGCGAATCTGAATTTCTTTTCTAGAACATCTTTTAGAGCCTCTTTGATAGAACACTCCTCTTATGACCTTATATTTGTTTTTCTTATATAGTTCCACACCTTTAAAAAAATCTTATTCTTTTTCTGAGTTTGAAACGTAGCTTTTAAAATAGATGTGGCCTTAGGTTACAAAAATAATCAGAATTGGACAAAATGCGACATTTCTTCATCACAGTGGCTTCCACCTTTCTTCCGGTACCTACGATAAAAATTAAAAATAATAATTTAGTATCTTTAAGGTATCCACAAACTGTATGATTTCTATTCAAATCGAACCATTTTCATAAACATGCAAGTAAATTTTTGTAGTTTTACATATATGATTATAGATAGAGAAACAAGTTAGTGTAAATAACGCAGCCGCCATCCCCTAAGTAGGAGTTCCGACATACTAGACTAGACAGCTCCTATGGATTTGGAGTCGCTGAATTTCAATCAATGGTCAGAATTCCGCCATGAGGTCTCGTTTTTTTTTTCTAACCTCATAAACATCGTTTCTTCAACATTTTTCATCATTCAAAACATTTTATTAAAAAAACGCGACTTAGTTTTGCAATTACAACCGTAAATTCAGATTTAACGGTCAAAAGTACGTAGTAATTTTCTAGTTTGGTCTGTGGGGCCAACCACTCTGTGGTTCTCTTCAAAATCTTCAAAATCTCTTCAAAATCAGAAATTTCGATAGTTTATCAATATTTGTAAGTAATCTTTTGTATATGCATTATACTGTCAACGAAGCCAGGCGCAAGTACGAGATTCGATATACACGCGCCCTCAGTGTGCTCAAGCTTGCTAGTCATACGTGATGAGAATGTGATTGCACATCAGGCAGATTTTTTCTTATTGTTTTCATTATCACTTCAAGCGCCCTAAAGAATCCCTTCCGTGCCGCGCCCTTAGGTGTCCAGTGCGCCACTAATTAAAGTTTGAAGAACAAACGGTTTTTCATATTTCAATAAACTAAGA
The DNA here is from genome assembly GCA_011634705.1 of Andricus grossulariae. Classification (NCBI taxonomy): domain Eukaryota; kingdom Metazoa; phylum Arthropoda; class Insecta; order Hymenoptera; family Cynipidae; genus Andricus; species Andricus grossulariae. The sequence goes on along the minus strand of JAABKJ010000465.1, from coordinate 47,241 downwards.
TGACCTACTCTTTCACAGTTTATTGTACTTGAAAAAAGTACAATACTTTGTTTTTCCTTGCAGAGTTAAGTTCACAGTTTGACTGTTTACCTAATGGCGAGCCCATTCCTAGCGTTCTTCGTGGCGGAGCATCTTCTTCTGACAAACAACATTCTCCTGACAGGCCTCCTCTTCGTGCCAGGTCCAGGTCTCCTCGTGCCGGATACACATCTTCACCTATCAGGTTTACTTCTTCTGATGGATGTGAATTTGATTTCAGCCAAAATCAATTTATTCGGCTTACTGTCATTAAATATCCGCACCGGCAATACCAGCTACGAAAATACACAATTCCAGCGAACAAATCACTTCGATTACTCATAAGACGGAATGTCTTTGGGCCCCAACCAACAGAAGAACAAATTGTATTATCATCAATCGATGGATATGTTTTTGCAATATGGAATCCTAATAATCTTCTTGCTGGAATATATAAATGGCACAAAGGCTTTCAACGACGGACAAAAATAAACATTGGAAGCGGCAAGACTTCCCCATTAACCGATGAAGAAATGAAAGATATTCCAGTAGGCTCACAATATCAATTCTCAAGGAATTTTTTAGTAGAGTGTATGAACAACAGTGATGGATAAATTACTTTTAAAAAGAAACTATTATTGGGACCAAAAGTCCTGACACTTGAGAAAGAGTGGCTCTATCTTAGTAAACGAAAACCACACTAAGTTCGCAATCAGCAAAGTGGATTCGATATCTTTTGCTATGTTCAAATCTAGAAAAAATCACTGTTGGCCATGCCTAGATTTCAAAGGTGAACTTTCAGCTGCTTCTAAAATCTAAGTGGATTATTTCTTTATTTGTGAATGCAGCCTATTTTTACAAATTTTAAAGCATTAAAAATTGTGACCTCCAGAATTTGTATGTGTTCCTAAAAAGTGAGTTGTGATTATTTGGACTTGAATAATTATTCTCGTGAAGGTATAGCACTACAAAAGAAAGGGCCATGGTTGTCCATCAATTAAGCCGCCTCCAACGGCGAAGTCTTCAAGAAAAAAGGGTCTAGGTACGAGTCTAGGAATAGGCCTGACCACATGGTTGTAATTTTCTTCTGTGTTAGCAACTTTTCTGAAGTTAGAAGAATATAAATACTGAAATTTCATTCTCAAATAATGATGAACTTAGAATAACATTTTTTTCAACTATGTAGAGTAGAATTTATTTTTGTATAATTTCAGCATTTCTTGTACCGTATTCATAGATGCAAATTAAAACTTGCATATACATATATATGAGAATAATATGCTAAAGAAAATAATTGCCGCCTATTTTTATCTGTATTCAGGATGTAAAGTCGCTGTAGCCACTTTCTTAAATAAAAGGATCACTTCAGGAATTTACTTCTAAATTTTAATAATTTTGTTTGTATTCCTTAGAACCGATCCTGAATTTTTTTGAATTCCCTGGAAATTCAAAAAATGTAGGTAGGAGGGCCTATTGGGTAGCTACGATAGCGCCACCAATTCAGAAGCAATTTGGATTTCAATTGAATAGTAACAAGAAATCTTATAGTAAATAATTAATTTCAGCCCGGAGTATAACATTTTTAATCAAAATAAATTGATAAATGCTCTTTTTCATTAACATTGCTCGAATAACTTCGATATACTACTTCATGATATATATTCGCATGTCAGATGGCGCTGTTGTCAATGTCAAAGATAGAGTTATTCGATGGCACAAAATAATCCGATCAGTCTCATCGGCTTCAGTTGGCTTTAGACATCAAAACCCCACTGTTGGTCCACGCGAGCTCGCCATCGTGCTTATTCGCTATGTAAACGCGTGTGCTTCCCATTTCGAGTGAACTACCGCCACGTCATGACGCACTTGCATAGGTGGGTTGTTAGGATACAGCGCCTTACCGCAAAACTCCTGTTTTGGTTATATAGTGCCTTCACATGAAATCAGTTTTCATAATTTAAAAAAAAATTCCGTAAGATAGTCAATTTTTTTTCTTATATGTGGAAAAGGCAGTTTCAGCTGAGATTGTGTTAACAATTCTTCAGCTTCTGAATTTGAAATATTGAGATAACTCCAGAGAAGCTTACTGCCATTTTTAATTTGGTTTTGTTAGAAAGTAATTAAATTTACTTCCTTTAGTGGAGTTTGATTTTACTTTTTTAATAAATAAGCGATTTTATATTGAATTAGTCATTCTTGATTTTCCACACCTTTTCAATTGCTATGTTCTTCCTATTAATAAATTACATACTATTTACAAGAATGTACCTCACTGTAATTAAAATGTTTTGATAAGCTTTCGATTGTTTCCACATTATTCGGTTAATGAGCTTCATAATTTTTTCAAATGCTGTCAGAGTGCTGTAAATTTGTCTGATATTTGATACATACATGATATACAACTGTACAAGAGCAGGTTACCTTTGAGAGTAGGCGATTTTAATTTATTGGACTGATCAAACGAAAACTTCTCTTCGTGAATTAATGTTGTTTTCATTAGGTTATAAAACATTTTGTACACTTTAAATTACACAAAATTATGTAAAAAATCTTAAGTGTTTTTGTGAGTTAGTATGACAAAAACAAACTAATGAAATACAAATATTTTGAATGGTGAATGGGATAGGGACTAGTATATATGCATACACTGAAACGTTAAAAAAAAAATTAATTAGTTACACCTATATCGAAATTCTTTATAAGTGAGTTTCCTTATTTCATGAAAATGAAAATTGTGATTGGTATTATATGCTCCATCTTAGTGATTTTCACTAATTCTGTTGGTAAATATAACAATATCTATATTAAGAAGTGCCCTTTTATTTGCAGTTAAGATACTTCCCCTTTAAAATCGTTATCTCTTTCTTATTTTCACATTATTCGATCTGCGAGGTTTTAAAAACATAAAAAATGTATTAACTTGCATTTGATAAAATTCCTAGTTTCCAGAAAATTTTTCACTTTAATCATTTTTAAAATTACTGTGTCAGAGTTCTATAAACTTTTCAGTTAAAACTTAGTATGCAATCAAACCCTTAAAAATATATCCATACTAGAAAATCTTTCCTTATCTCTTCCAGAGTTATTGGAAAGTTTTATTATTCTTTATACTATTTTTACATTATTCAATATACGATGTTTCAGAAACATAAAAATTTCATGAATTTATTGATTAAAAATTCAGAATTTCTGCTATTGACGTATTTTCGAAAAAGATTTATTATTCAAAGAATTCCATTATATTATAAGATATTTTCCTCTAAAGTGAACATAATAATGTCATAAATCTAAAGTTCTTTTGTGATTCAGTGTTGGAATAACAGACTAATGGAATACAAATAATTTAGAAAGAAGAATGAGATAACAGCTATTGTGTATGTGTGCCACACACTCCAGATTTGCACCATAGTGTACGTGCGAGAACTTTTATATTAGCTCAATGAAATCAATATTAATATTTCATGGTGGCCTCTGTAAAGAAAAATTAGTCCCCTACCCCCTACATCCCGCCATTACCTAACTTCCTCTTCCCTCACGTCATCCTTCGCACTCCATATTTTCCCTAATTCACCTACCCCCCTCATTCCCCCTCTTCTTGACTACTTTCCCTCCCCTTATTTTTTATAACTTCTTGTGACCTAATATCTCCTAATTTACCCTACTTTTTTTTCTTTATTTCCCGTACCTGCCATCCTCATCCTTTGCCCTCACTAACCCTACTTTTCCTCCCTTCATTTTATCTACTTTCTCTTTCCTAATTTCCCCTGCTTTCCTACCCTACTTTTCCCTCACTTACCTTATTTGTCCTCCCTTATTCCCCTTCACTTCATCTGCTGTCATTTCCCCTATTTCACATACACTCCCTTCCTTAATTGCCTTACATTTTTCCTACTTCCCCTTTTCTAATTTTCCCTCATTTCCATTTTGATTACCTCATTTGGTATTACATACCAAATTAAAACTGGAATATTCATTTCAAAGATAGAAATGCACCTTTTGTCATTTCTCCACAATTGTTTTATTGGTGATTTCATTCTTTACGACATAAACAAAAACTAAACATCCTATCAAAAAATAATTCGTGACAAATTTTCAGATCTTTTTTGGGTGAATACATTTTGTCTATTTATTTTATTTGTAGCTTGTGCTGTTTGTCCAAAACTTCAATTCTTTATTTTGAATGTTGTTTCTTTGCGAATAAACCATAAACACCGCGTCCTATCAAAAAGTAATTGATATCAAACTTGTAGATCTTCTTTGGGCGCACAATTTTTTTCCCCCGATTTTTTATTGCGTCTTGCTGAGTTCGACAGCAAAATGAAATTCCTTGGTTTCTCATTATTGACATGAATGTAAAAAATTACTAAATCAATTGACTTGTTGCTGCTATTGCACAAATACGAATTCATTTTGGCATAGAATATACTAAAGACAATCATTAATTTTCTACTAATAATTTCTGTTTCTAGAATTAGTTTTGCCACATAAAATGGACGCAGTTCATCCTATGCCCGTTCTACTCAATGTTCATCATTTCGAATCTTTAATAAATATAATTCACGATTTACCAGCAGACATTTACAAGGTGGGAATACAAAAGGAAGGGCATTGTGAGTACATCATTGGATTAATTCTAGGTCGAACATTGCTTTCATTCATGGCTCCTAGGGCAGATCTTCATAATGAACTTGGTAGAGTTAAAATACGCATAGATGGCAACCATGCCAATGTGACTTTTCCCATATTGAAGGAGGATCCTCTAAATGATCGATTCCTCGAGATATTCGAGCCACAGAATATTCGTTATGCGAAGATACAATAAATACAAGAATAAAATAAATAAAAATAAGCTAACTAACTAACGCTCTTTGATTTTATAATCTTATGTCTCTATTTGTATTGTTTACTGTTTACGCTATCGTGTAGATTTGATTTTTGGTTGTGCCTTTATTTATTTCCGTATTTCAAAAATGTTTCAACTCAAAACTGCACCGAATTTCGTGTACTTTTGAGAATCGATATCGTACAGTGTATTAAAAAAAATGTATCTCAAAAAAGAAAATTCGATTGAAATTGTAATATTAGTTATCAAGCTTCTGCATTTAAAACATTAAGACAATTTTCACTGAAGCTTGTTTAGTTTGGTTTCGTTAGGATATCAATATATACTTTCTTAAGTAGAATTTAATCATATTCTTCGAATAAACAAGTGATTTTATATGAAATTTGTTATTCTTCATTTTCCAGGCCGTGTCAATTGTTATATTCTTGCTAATGATAGTAAATAGCATGCTGTAGTAGTTCTAAAAAAACTGTATTTTATGGAAATAAGTTTTTGCCCTTTTCTCAACAAAGTTTGTCGTCTATTCACACCATAACAAAGTAATTTCATTCCAAGCATCTCCCATCGCAAGCGCCAACTTTCTCCCATCTTTCGGGTATGGAATGGATTTCTCGGAGGAAAAACTCTGGTTCTTTTGACTCGATCCACTCATCAAGTCTTTTTTTTATACTTTCATTGGGAGTGAATCGCTCTTCCGAAAGGGCTGATTGCATTGACCGAAACAAATGAAAATCTGAATAAACAATGTCTAGTGAATACGGCAGGTGGATCAAGATTTCCCATTTGACTTCTTCCAGCTATTTTCAAACCGGTTTTTCCACTTGAGGTCTGGCGTTGTCATGTAGCAGAAGCAGCTTGACATGTCTATTGTCCCATTTCGGCAGTTTTTCTTCCAAAGCTCGATAGAATTTTATTAACTGCACTCAACAAACATCACCACTGATTTATTTATTCAAAAAATAAGAAAGCCCAGCACTCCAAAGAACCAATAATAGGGCTACAAAAATGTACATTATGTACATTATTATAGATGTGAGCAGGTGGGCAGGCTTTTACATCGTGTTCGTGTGTTTAAAAAAATCATACAAAACATTCATAAATTCGCCGAGAGACATATAAAATTAATCAAGATTCTTATCAACTAACATGACCTTGTTTGCGCAATTACACACATTGAAAAACATAGGCAAGCTTCTATAGTTGAACTACGGTACATTCATCGGAACACATTCAAGTAATGATGGACTATCAATTAGTCCTCGGATAATTTTGAACAATGTTTGAATACTTGCGAATATTCGTCTGTCTTCGAGAGCCCATATATGGAATCTATTGCGTAATGCCTAGTGTACAGATCCCCAGGGAGGATAAACTTTGTCCTCCTTAAACGCTAGGCATTTAAGGAAACGCCTTTGACAGCTTTCAATAGCAGCTATATGCTTTTCTGTATGTAGGGACCATATGATAGACGCATATTCAAATTTCGATCTAACAAGTGAGAAAAATAGTGTCATAAGTGGATTTGTTGTTTTAAAATGTCTACATGCTCTCATCAGAAAGCCAAGAGTTTTATTTGCACCAGCCATCAACTCATCTATTTAGTCATTAAGAGTCAAACGACTACCTAGTAAAATACCTAGATCTCTATAGACCTCAACCCTTTCCAGTTTAATGCCGTCAATGGAGTATCTATTAGTCAGTACAACATTTTTATTTGAGACCTATAGAATTTTGCACTTTGAAGGGTTTAGACTCAAATTGTTCAATTGACACCAATTTTTGAAAAGATTTGAATTAGTTTGAAGATTTAAGCAAGAGTTGAGATTCGCAATGGGTAAATACATTTTAACATCATCTACATAAAGCAGGTGATTGCAATTCAAAGCAAGTGATACATCGTTCATAAATATAAGAAAAAGCAATGGTCCCAAATTGGAACCTTGATGAACTCCAGATGAAGGCACAAACGGAAGAGAGGAGTAGCCACCATACTGAACCATATGATTCCTATCAGTAAGATACGATGCTATTAGGAGCAAGAGCTTATGCGGAAGTTCCATTTTACAAAGCTTATTAAGTAATAAAGCATGGTCGACCTTATCAAAAGCTTTAGAAATATCTGTAAAAATAACATCAACCTGATCGTAATGGACAAGAATATATCTTTAGCAATAAGAGTATGTATAAAATCATGCAGACATAATTCAAAAACTTTGGAAAAATTATTTAAGGTGGTAATAGGCCTGTAGTTGGTAACTTCAGATTTGAGTCCTTTCTTAAATACAGGACATACTCTAGCCTTTTTCCTTTCCTCAGGATATGTACCACGTTCTAATGCTAGATTAAATATTTTGGTAAGAATTGGAGTAAATATAAATTCACAATCACGAGAAAATGACTTGTGTTCATTAGTTTGTTTATAAAATTATAATTTTTTTATTCTAACCTGCTCCATATTATTTTTAGTTAGTTATTACATTGATTTATGGCAGTCTTGAAAGAAATGGTATCACTGAAAAGTTAGACAAAGAGAATTTTAAACTTTTTTGTTAAATAACAAATTTTGGTTTAGTCGGAGTGAAATTTAGGCAGTCACTCGGGAATTATTTATGAAGCGATGCCTTTTAAAAATCAAAAGTTTTCGGATCATGTTCAAATTCACATTTATTATAGTACTATTGGCCCTTAAGTCATGGTGTAAATTTTAAGGCCTCGGAGCAACGGGTTGCCTACTGACAGGGGCCCAAATGTTCACCTTTTGGCTATGCACGCCGAAGTTCAAGTGTGAATAACTCAGATTGGACTTCTCCAATTAAACAATATATGGATGCTTTAAAAATCATTTTAATGCACTTTAAGATAATGGTATTTAATTATTTTCAATAAAAATGTAGCCTCGATTTATTGAAATTAAAGATCAAAGTCGATTTTTGACAAATTCCGACATCATCGATTTTTTTTTGAAATAGTCTTTAAAAAAAGTAGAATTCTTCCCCTTTAAAACCCTGCTTTGAACAGAAAGTGGGGAAAATTTTCGTTTTGAAGAAACAGGCGTTTACAAGAGCGAGCGCCTCCAACGTACCGTGCGTTGTTTCGCTGCTGGCGCGCCTGGTGGGTGCTGATGTGAGAATTGTGCATTCAATACACTCAATACAACATATATTTAAAATATAATCGTCTACAGTTAGCCTACAAAAATAAGTTTCCAGAGTTCACCACGAGGAGGTAGCAGTACGTTCTTAAACTACTTTTTTTTCGGGGTGCTTTTTTAATGTGAGTCCCCTTGCCTCTCACAAAATGAAGTATTTTTTCTTCGCGAGTCGTTCTCGCCCCTCACAAACGTAGACAGTAACGTGAAAGTTTCTTTACAGCTTGCTTCCTGGTCCTTATTTTCGGAAAAACGTCATACTTTATAGCTGAAGAATACTTTCCCAATATTTTAGTGTTATTCCATCATCATCAGGTATCACAACATGATACTTTAAAGTGCCTGGCACATTCTTAGCATCGACAAAACGCGTTTGCAACACTTGAGCAGTTTTAGTACAATCGTCTTTCGCACTCAAAAAAACAACATTTTCTGTCAAATATTTTTTTGCACGTTGATACAAAGCTTCCGTTGTTTTGATCTGATCGTTCTATGATCTTTGTAAACTAGCACGTGCCGCTTGATGCTTTAGGTTTCCACCAAGTCCATCGCATGGGCCTTTCCCATGAGCACACTCAAAAAATGCCTGGTTAAATCAACCAGAATTCTGGTGAAATATGCTCTTACTATTTTTTCTGGTTAGACTAACCAGAATTATGGTTGAATTAACCAGAATTTTGTTTAAATTAACCAGAAATTCTGGTTCATTCAACCATAATTCTGGTTATTCCAACCAGAATAAATAGTAAGGGCATATTTAACCAGAATTTTGGTTGATTTAACCAGACATTTTTTTGAGTGCAGAAGCATGAAAATGCCATTTTGCGGGAACGCCAAAGTCATTTTTGTGATAAAGCAGATTTGAAAAATTGTACATATTTTTAAAGTGTTGGCTTGCACCGTCCGAAACGTAAATAATTTCTTTCATTTCTGTGGGATCAAGCTCAGTTTTCAAATAATTGATGACGATCTTCTGATACTCATAAACTGCGGCTGTATCGTGGTTCAAATTGTCAGATATTATGGCAGAATGCCCAGAGGTAGACCGCCGGAAGAATGGTTAGAATCTGTGAATGAGACATTAATCCGAAGAGATACAAGAAGCCATAGAAACACGAGAGCTGGCATGAAAAAATGCATGGACGTGAAGGAAGCTAGAATAGTATGCCAGGACAGAAAAGTTTGGCGACAAATAGTTTATGAAAAGAATGTGAGTAGAGTGAATAACGCCTATAACAAAGATCTTGGATACTAATTGGCCCAAGTGGGGAAACACATATAACATTTTTTTGAGGCTCTCCACGTGGGGTGACAGCTAGAGAGATTGACCAGCAACCTGAGTCGGAGCAGAGTTGCGGAACGAACGTGTTATTGAAATAAATAACACGAGAATTCTAGATCAATCTAAAATATCTATACATTACACATATATACTTATCTACCCTATACCTATATACCCATCCACACACTATTATTTTAAATTTTCAACTGAAAAAATTAATTTTTAAGAAGTTACAGTTGAATTCAACCACAAAAGACGAATTTTTAACAAAATAGTTGAATCCTCAACCAAAAAAGAATAATTTTTAAATAAACAATTGCATTTTTAACAAAAAAGATTAAATTTCTACGAAGAGAAGAATCTTCAAACATCTTTTAAACTGACTCGAATTAGTCCCAAAGTTTTGAAAATTTCTTTCAAAATAAAAAAATCGCCTTAAAATAATCGAGATTTTTTTTTGATATTTTTAGAATTCTTTTGAAATTTGTTCAAATTTTCTTCAAAAATTAATTTATCAAAATAAAAAATCATTCACAATTTCCCCAGAAATTTAAAAAAAAAGTTTTTTGTCGTAAATTTTTAAAAATAAAAATAATTCGAATTATTCTTAGAATTTAAAAAAAAATGGTGCATTGGGGAGCGGCGCGGCGGCTAATGTGGCGCGCCGTCGTGAAGTTATCACGAAACGATTTCACTTTGTTCTTGCTTAGTGCTTAGTACGAATAGAAACAACTGAGAATATGGTACCTTGGACCAAATATCGAATGACAAGGAACTGAGATCATTCCGCTGAAGTGATTTTTAAAATCCTCAACTCCAAAATGTTGACCTCTTAATTCTTTCATGATCGAAATGAAATCTACTTATAAATCATTTTATGCAGCAAAATCAGAACACAAAAAAGCTCAACAATCAAAATTAGTTTTCCAACTACCTCCTTTCAGGCTCATTAGAGACAAATATATACCAAACAAAAGACGGATGTCTGTGAAATTCAAATGTTTAAAAAATAACGTTAATATTATTTAGCAATTTTTCATTAAAAATGTGCAGGTTCGGACAGTTGCGTGACACAAGTCATATTCCGCAGTTTTTTATTTCATCTAAACGACGTTGTCTAAAATGTTTCAACTTTACTAAGGTAAATGTCCCAGTAATTGTTTAAATTGGTTATAGTTTGAATATATTGTTAAAAAATATATTTAAAATAACACTTAATGATGAAATCTACTTATTTTCAGCATTTTATAATAGCAAATAGAAATCACATCCATTCAAATGAAATAAAAATCAAGAAAATTGGCATTAAGATTACTGGGACTAAGGTCACGATTACTGGGATGTAATTCACCTTAAATTCAGCTTGGATAATTGCTTTACTGAGATAATTTCAGAAAAAATATATCGTTTAAAGCAAAAGTGGAAAATGACTGGAACTCAAAGTGGTCAACCTTTTGGAAATCACCAGTATACATTTATAGATGCTATGAGTCTCATATTGAATTTGAGCAATGTTATTATTTGTTCAAATATTTTCTAAACTGTTTAAACAATACTTATAATATGTTTAAATGAAAAATAGGAAAAATGTATTCATGGTGCAATTTTTCAGATAGGTTATATATTATTATGTAAAAAGTTGGTTAAATAACTCAAAGTGTGAAACAAATAGATGCTTAAACACGTCAAAATTGATAGAAAAATTTCGAAAAATGTACAAATTTATCGCTTCTCCCGGGAAAGATGTATTGAAATAAAAAGATTTTGTTTGAATAATCACAGTAAATCCTGTGTATCAGAAGTGCTGTAGCTCAATTCAATCATCCATTTATGTAGTATCAAAATGATCCAACTTCGAGAAATAAAAAAATGTAAAAAGCCCAACTTCACGATCCTATACCAAACGACAGAGACGAGCTTTTTTTAAAAATCTCACGAAAAACAAATGCAAAGTTTAAGTCTGGTATCAATAATGCTGATACTAGATCTGAATCATTTTAATCAAATGAGAATTACTCTGCTGCAAATCATTTTGATCCAACTTCAAGATCAAAGTAATACTCCAGGGTTTTCGGTGATTAAAACATGATTTAGCAAGTATTTGTACTCTTAACGCACTGATATACGAAATTATAACATAAAGAAAACACCATGATTTACACATTTTTAGAGAAAAAAATATTTTAACAATTTCAAATTGTTTAATGAACTAAGGAGAACATTGAAACACATAAATGTATACATTTATCCAAAACCGTTGAGAAATTGCTAAAAGAAATACGTTTTCTTCCATTTTTCTTCCATGTCCTATGTATTTAAATTTTAAACATACAAGTATTTTTTGAACAGTTTTAAAATTATTTAAAGAAATAAAAACATTGCTCACATTCATTATGAGACTCATACAACACCTATATAATATATTCCTATTTTTTATCTTCTAAACGAAATAAATTGTTTGATTAAATTATTAATTCATGATTATATTTCCAAACAAGATTTGCTTAATGTGATCCTTAACCTTGCTATTACGTAAAACTCCCATACGGAGAGAAATGGATGTTTACCCTTAATATCTAGATCTTTCAGGTTAACATATTAAATGCTTAACTATAGGATAGAGTGTATATTAAAGATATGTAATGCAGAGCATTCTTACATTGAAGAATTTTTTGAGAAAGGAACAGCACTGTTCACTGACTTATCAAACAGCCCTCGTATCTCACAAATATACTAGATGTTACGTGTTAATATCCGCATGTATGGCGGTACTAACTTATACTTTGAACATCTATACTATTCAACATCCTTTTTCTCCGTGCAATTAGCACTCATTATTTAGGGATTATTTAGGGCACCATAAAGATAATCATTACATTCTTTTTGTTGGGGATTCGAACAAAACTAAGAAGTGAGAACAAAAAAATATGACATTGAAAAATAAAGGTCACCCTAATGATAAATGGGTCAAGTGATTAAATAGTATTTTATGGATCGTTGTTCAAAATAGTTTATATTTTTTCCTGAAACTCTGAAACATGATAAAGGACATACATAAAATCAACGATACACCCTTCTTTGTTTCAGTAATTCAAGTGTACCGAATATTACATTTTTCTTCCAGTACAGAACGCAAGTTAATGGTTGAAAGATTTCGAATGGTTATTACAGTCTAAAAATCAACCATTCTGTGGTTTGCAATTTCCCTTTATATCTCAAACGCGTGCGCATCTCTATTGAAAATTATTGGGTTGAACAGTGGAAACCGACTTATTGAGCGAATCCCATTTGTAATTGGAATGCAACTCCAGAGGGCAGACGGAAATTCATAGTTAAGATACATTAGATTCGTTTCAAGTAGTACATTTATCTATTTAAAATAGATGCAATTCTTATTTTCTAATAAATAATTGAAGGGTGGCAGTAAAGAACTAGATAACCAAGCACATGGGAATTTTTCAAAAGAGCGAAAAGGGTAATAGCTGAACCAACGATATATTTATCTTTTATCTGGCCTCTATTATTAATATTACTATTATTAGCTGAAATAAAATTGTTTCACGTCTGAATATAGCGCTAATTATATATAGGAATACTTTCAACAGGTTTAAAATTTATCAATAATTTCACAGTTTACTTTAAAATATTACAAAGGGGTCATTGCAGAATAGATTGTCTATAGCCGTCGCCATCTATTTTCAAAAATATTTGATGGGTGGTCTATATATATATATATATATAGACACTTCCATCTCACGGTTGTGAGACGTGGCCATGAGTGGGATTTACCGCGGTCCTACTGGGAGCCGGTGTCATTTTTTAGATGGCAGTTACTCCCAGTGAGACACTGCGGTGGTTGCTAATCTTATTTTTCAATTATATATACTCAGGTATATACTCAAATTTATAAACGGCTCCTCTTAGAGTCATACAAATTTGACTCAAGATATAAAGATATGTTTTCAAGTCATAGAAACTTGTCTTTAAGACATAAAGTCAAATCTGGCTTTGTCTAAAAAATTATACAAGCTGAAGTCGCAATTTTCAACTTCAGAATGCCTTGATTGGGGCAAATCAAGACGAAGCCATGTCCAAGAATTTTCACTCGGGGTAGTTGCATTTTTAACAAAGCAGTTCAGTTTGTAGCCGAAAAGATGAATTTTGAATGAAGAATCTCGATTTTTCTAGAAAAAAACCGAATGAATAGAAATACCTGAATTATGCACTAAGAATAACCAGTTTTTACCAAAAATAAAATAGTTCAGTTTTCAGTTTCAAAAAGTTTATTGTTAACAAAAAAAGAAAAAAATTTTAACAAAGTAGTTATATTTTCAACCAAACATTTTTAACTAATGTCAAGAATCTTCAACCAGAAAAATGGATTTTCAACAAAGCAGTTCAGCTTTTAACCATTTTGCTTCAATTTCCAAGTAAACAGAAAACATTTTCAACTAAAAATGGAATAGTTAAATTTTCATTTGAAATAATTCATTTTTAACAAAGTAAATTAATTTTTCACAAAAATAGTTGAATTTTTAAGCCAAAAGACAAATTTCAAACAAAACAACTGAATTTTCATAAAAAATATGATTTTTCAACATGAATTACCTATGTCAATTGCTTCGAATTATCTGGATTACTCTGGATTACAAGTAGATTACTTGGATTACCTAAATTACTCCGAATTACTGGATAAAAAATGGATTAACATGGATTACTTTGGACTACAAGTGGATTACTCCGGATTACACCAGATTACCAGTTCGGATAACCGAGCGGCCCTCGGATATTCAGACTAGATTCCCCCTCGATGCATACAGATTGCAAAGGTGATGCATCCTCGTTTCAACTACTCTTATAATCTTGCGTCTTTGTACCTGTATTATTGATAAAAAAAAAAATTGCTTTTTTCTTTTCTCGACATTTTCATCTGCTTATACTTTACATCATAGAAACCCATTTTATGTATACATCTTTGATCTCTTTTCGACACGATACCTTTAATTGAGTTTCGTCTGGGGGTTGAAAGCTGGCAGTCTCAAGCAGTTTATACTTTTAAGCAGTCTGTGTAATGGTGTGTGATGACTTGGCAGAAAACCGCAGAAAACTTTAAATTAACGCCTTCAGTTAATGTGCTCCTGTGAAACCACGAGATGCAATTATAACTATCCTGTCGCGGAATGTAATAAAAGAAAGAAGAGAAACACGAGAGCAAAAATAATAATCTATGGAAGCGGCGAACATTTTTCCATGCCCACCCTTACAGAGATAAATTGATAGCAGAAACGCGAGAAACGTGTCGCTCTTCACAGCGATAATAACTTTTCACGTTTATTCCTCTTCGTTACTTTGTTTAGTGAGGTAAACGATATCCTATATATTTCTACTGAGGTTCTTGCATCCTACATTCATTTCTCCTTGAAAATATTTTTTCGGGTTTAAAAAATGAGGATTATTTGTCTAGGACAATCATTAAAAGCAGCGTAAGCCCCGGGATATCAAACCGCTACATATCGTTCTGATTATCAACATCACATCAAAACGATCCACTTTTGCGAATCAAAAATTAATTTTTACACAACTTTATTTATATCCTTCCAGTGTCAGTTATTATACTTTTCATTGAAAGTCGTAGGTCAGTCATAATTTAGAAAATTTTGAATTTCCGGGTGGCAGAAACATTCCAATTTTCCTATATTGGGCTTTAAATATCAATGCCTCTGGAAAATTATTTTTTCCTTTCTTGAGGTATTTTCTTAGATTTTCTCAGTTCCGACTCCTACGTCTGAAATATAGAATCGACAGAAAATGTTTCTGTTGAATTTTCAAGAAAATACATCAATTTTCAACGAATACTTGAATTAATTACAATTCCTTATCGGCCTCTCTGCTCTGAATCCAATTTTTTTTTATTTAGTTGTTAAAATCCCAACGTTTTTTTAACCCTCTTCAGGCATTGATGTTGTTTTTACCGGCGTTATTGATGCTGGTGTGATGTTAAATTTTCAAGCAAAAAATATCAATTTTCAATCAAGAATGGATGAAATTTCAAATAAAAAAATAATTCTTCTATAAAAAAACGAATTTTCAAGAAAAAAATTCAACTTTTAACCAAGTAGTTGAATTTTCAACAGAAAAGATTAATTGTCAACAAAAGACATAAAGTTTTTACTGAAGAATTAAATTTTCAACTAAAAGAAAAAAATGTCGACAAAGAATGTAATAGTTAAATTTTCAGTTGAAAAAATTAATTTTCAAAAACAAAGAATAAAATTTCAACAAAAGAGTTGAATTCTTAGCCAAAATAGATTAATATTCAGCAAACCAGTTGTATTTCTAACCGAAAAGAATTACTTTTAAAAAATTAATTCTCTACTACAAAATCGAAGTTGCAACAAAAGAGTTCAACATTTAATCAATTAGACGAATTTTAACTAAACGGATCAATTTTCAATTGAACAGATGAATTTTTGATTAGATACTACATGTTTCAACAAAATACATCAATTTTAAATTGAACAGTTAAATTTTGAGATACAAAATTCTGATTTTGGACAAGAAATGTAATAGACTTAAGTTCTCAGTTTGATGAAATTAATGTTTAACCAAAAGAGAATTTTTAACAAGATATTTCAATTTTCAACCAAAGAGATTAATTTCAAATTTAAATTTTATCAAAGGAATTCAACTTTCAACGAAATTAACCTTTTGGCTTGAAAATTCTACATTTTGGTCAAAATTGTTTTACTCTCTTACTGAAAAATCTTTCTTGGTTAAAAATGCGACTATTTTGTTGAAAATACGTCTCTTTTTCCTGAATTAAACTGTTCTTATTTAAAATAGAGATTTTTTTAATAACATATTAAACTCACATATTTGGTTAAAAATTCTTTTTTTTTTGGTTGAGATATCAACTAGTATATTTTCCGTTGAGAATTCACCTTTTTTTATTGAAAGTTGAACTACTTCGTTAAAAATGTATTTTTTGTTGTTGAAGATTTATCAATCAAGTTGAAAATTTTTCTCTTCTTTTATCACTACTTTTTTGAAAATTCGTTTTTTTTGTTGAAAATCAATTTTTTTAACTGAAAATTTATTTTTTATATTTCTGGTTCGAAATTTATCTTTTTAATTTGAAAATTGAAGTATTTAGTTGATAATTTATCGGTTTTATATAAAAATTCAACTATTTGGTTGAAAATACTTTTTTTGGGGGTGAAAATTCAACTATTATGTTCAAAATTGAATTGCTTTGTTGAAAATTCAATTATTTGATTAAAAAGTATTCCTGCTTGTCGTTGATTCAACTTTTTGGTCGAACATTTAACTTCTCCTAAAATAAATGTATGTTTTCGATCGAAAATTTAAATCTTCTCTGAAAAAATCTTATTTGTGGGTTGAAGATTCAACTACTTGGTTGAAAATGCAACTCCTTTTTCTTCAATTCTCATCTTTTTTGTTTGATAATTCTAATAGTTGGTTAAAATTCATCTTTTTCGGTTGAAAATTCAACTATTTGCTTGAAAATTCCACTATTTTGTTGAAAATTTTTCTGTCTTGCTTCAAAGTTCAACTACTCCTTTGTAAACACAAATGGTTGGAGTGAAATTAATATCCATTGTTTGTTTAGAATTCAATTACATGGTTAAAAAATCATTTTTTTGGACTGAGAATTAATTTTTTGGATGTAAATTCATTTTTTCGTGTTTGAAAGTCAACAATTTTTTAGAAAATTCTTCTTGTTGGCTTGAAAGTTCAACAGTTCGATTGAATTTTTTTCTTTGTTGCCTGGAGAATCTCTCTTGGTGCAAGATTCCACTTTTTCGTCGAAAATTCATCTCTTTTGGTACAAAATTCATCTTTTTGGATATTAAAATCTTAGGAATATGGTACCCGCATTAGTTTTATTTGAAATTATTTCTTCCAGTATTATGCTAATATTTTCTTGAAAAATCACTTAATCATTTTGTAGAATATTTTTTGGTAGAATATTTCTGTGTTGGATATTTCCACCCGGAATATTTTTCATAAAGCAAAAAAAATACTTGAATCAACAAAACAATATTTTTATTATGTTGTAGGATCTACTTTGTGTGACCAGTATTTCAATTACTGTGTTTAATATTTTGTGTAGAATTCATTTCGTGTAGAAGAATATTGTGTAGTATATATTCTGGGTAAAAAAAATATTTTCTGCAGGAAAAGTATGATACTATTTAATTCTGTGCAGGATTTATTCTGTGTGAAACATATTATGTGTGAGAGAAGCATAATCAGCATACTCAGCGAACGATATGTGTAGAAATGGGTGCTACTCAAAAAATTATTCACTTCTTATTTTTATTTCAAGACTTTTATGATACAATCAGGTATTTACAGATATTTTTTAGTCAATTACTTTCGAGGGATATGAGATGACTCGATGTGCGATTCATCATTTTATTTTAGTCTTGTTTACATTGCAAACTGTTCTATCGTCGATATGGGGAAAAATGATTAAATCCCATAAACTGTAACGGACACTGATTGGCATAATGGCCGCATTCGAGTGGATTCACATTCAGCGTCCCGTTTTCAGTAGAGGACCTAAAACCAATTCGTTTAATGGATGAGCGCACGCGAGCATGACAAATAATTGACTTAACGTATTCCAAAAATCGAATTTTTTACTGAAAAACACCTACCCTAATAATAATTTTAATATTTTTGCCATTACGCCATCTCTTCTTGATACGTATTCCGTTGCTTGACATATATTTTGCATTAGACAAGCTTTTCCATCCAATCCATGACTAGAAGCAATCATTATTATAATTAATAAATTACATATTAACAATAAGTGGGCGTTTGGAAAATACATCAAACTACCAGGGGGTGGGGGGCTACAAGGTTTTGTGACGATTTGTGACGGGAGAGGCTACTTATTACCAAATCTGAAAATCTCAAAACTGTGAATGCGACAATCTGTATTCAATTCTTATAGAGATTTCCAAGATTTCGTTGGGATTGCGGGGAGTTCCGAGATTTCCGACTCTGCTTGCGATTAGAACTTCTACAGACTCGGTTAAATTCGACGGTTTTCGGATTCAGTTGGCAGTTCATTCCACGCATAGAACCACATGTTGGAATTCCACACTATCTCACCTCTGCCCAAAATAAGCCAAAGATTTCCAAGATTTCTCACGAATGCTAGGTTACTGAGATCTTTCCAAAAGTTCCTCCAAGAATTCTCTTAAGATTTTTCGCGCAGCAATATAAGATTTCTTAGTGAGTAGTCCCTTGTTGTGACGAGGGGGAGGGCTTATCGCAAAATTTGACATCGCAATGGAAAATATAAATGTGAAGAACAATTTTTGGAAATGCTTGAAAAAATGAAAATTAATACTTTTTTTGAAAAGTAAACTATGTAAATATAGACTTCAAACTATTCTGCCTCTTTCCTTCTTCCACTCTTTGACCAGGTTTTCAATAAAATTCCCCTTTTTCTCGTTGATTTGATTAAATGTGAACTCAATTGATTGAACCCAACCAGAAAACCCAACTATTTTTTGTTGAAAGTTAATTATTTTTAATTTAAAAGTCTACTATTACATTTTTGGTGCATAATTCATATCTTGTTGTTAAAAATTCTACTATTAGCTTAACAATTAAACTATTATGTTGAAAATGATTTTTTTTCGTTGAAATTTAATTTTTTGAACCTAAAATTTAATTTTTACATTTTTGGTTAAGAATTGCTAGTTTTTATTTGAAAATTCATCAATTTCGTTAAAAATTTGCGTTTTTCGTTGTAAGTTCGTCTTTTATTGGTCTTGAACCAAAAGAAATTTTTTCATGAATATAAGTGAAAATTTGATTGGATGAAACAAATTTTGTTTGAGTCAGAAAAATATTTGAATAACACAACATTTTTCTATTCAAACAAATACTTCATCTACGAAACGATTTGGTGAAAATAACCAACAAATTTCGTTGAGTTAAAAAAATATTTTACTTGTCATATAATAACCATATTCTATTGGTCAAACAAAATAAAATTTTCGAGTGTTGTTTGAAAATTAAACTTCTCTGTTAAAAATACTTTTTGATAGTTAAAGATACATCTCTTGTATATAAAATTATAATAATTTTGTTGAAAATTTTTTTCTTTGTAGAAAATCAATTTCTTCAACTGAAACTTTTACTATTTCAATTTTTGGTTGAAAGTTGATCTTTTTTAGTTTAAAATTCAACTATTTGTTTGAAAATTAACGTTTTTGTTGAAAAATATTTTGTTTGCTTTGAAAATTAATTATCTTTGCTCAAAAATTCAACTATTTTGTATTAAAATTCGTCGTTTCTGGTTGGAAATTTTATTAACATGGTAGAAAATTCAACTATTTAAATATTCATATTTTTGGTATCAAATTAATTTTCTTACTGGAAATTTAACTATTCCAGTTGCAGATTTGTCAGTTTATTTGAAAACTCATCTCCTAAATTAAAAAATCGACTTGATGGTATCAAATTTCAACAATTTGTTTTAAAAAATTATTTTTCTCACTTGACAGAATGATCATTCCGGGTTCAAATTTTTTGTTTGTTTGTTTTTTAAAATTTCTTATTTTTTTGTTTGAATTTATTCAATTATTTTAAATCATTTCATCAAAAATTTTATTATTTTGTTAAAAAAATGTAACTGTTGTGTAAAATATTCATTTCCTTGGATAGAAATTCGTCCTTTTGCATTACAAATTCAACCGTCTTCTAAAAAACTCATCTTTTTTGCTCGAAAATGTAACTATTTGGTTGAAAATTCAACAGGTTCTGTTTAAAGTTCGACTGTTTTGTTTAAAAGCTTGTTTAAACGTTTTGTTCAAAATTTAAGTTGAAAATTTATCTGCGTAGGTTGAAAATTCAACGATTTTGTTAAAAATTCATTTATTTTGTTCAAAATTCGTCCCTTTTGTGCAAGTTCAACTGTTTAGTTAAAACTTCATCTTCTTAGTTCGATAATTCAACTATATGATTAAAAATTAAAATTTTTCATAAAAAATTTAAAATATAATTTTTTTAAATAAATTATTTTAAAAATGTCGTCTTTTTTGTTCTAAAATTCAACAGTTTTGTTGTAAATTCATCTTTTTGGATTAAAAATTTATCTTTTCCTTAAAAAAGTTCTTGGTAGAAAACTTAACTATTTTCTGATCAACTTATCTCTTTGGCTCGAAGATTTGATTATTTGGTTAAAAATGCAACTATTTATAGTTGAAATTAATTTTTTTTGTTGAAATTCGATCATTTGGCTGAAAATTCGTCTTTTATATCTCTGAAATAGATTTTTTGTTTGTTTAAAATTAAACTATTTGGCCACTATTTTTCCTTCAATGATATACCTTCTGAAAAGATTACGATATCCGTGCCGACAAAGTCTTAATGCGGATTCCTGTCAAATCTTTTGCGAGAAACACAAATCTAAAACTTTTAAATCGATAGCTCGAATAGCTTTCGAGGTATTTTAATTTGCATAATTTCTCAATATTAGGATGGTTTAGGTTTTTTCCGTTTTTTACACTATCTTAATATTCTTTTTTCAGAAAAAATAAGAACATAACCAGTTTTAAATCGATATCTTAATTAGATCTCGGGTTGTCGCCTAAGTGACTCTACTTCCGAGAAGGAATATAAAAAACAGTGAGGGCCTCTGAAAAAAGGGATGGAATTTGGGAGGGTTATCACCGAAGTGAATCTCCCAAAAAAAGCCGTATCTGCAGTTCAGATGAGCCCCCTGTCAGTTTTCCAAACCTAAAGTAACTTTCAGGAAGAATTTCTTTTGTTATTATGTTTATTATTATGCATAATGTATATCGTTTTACAAAATGAATGCTTATATTTAGGCAGCCCTAGAAATATTCGGAATATCGATTCAAAAGTTTCAGTTTCGTATTTCTCACAAAAAATCGTATCAAAATACATATTAAGCAATTACATAAATTAAATAAAAAAATCAATGGTTTTAAATTAAAAAAGATTTAAATGCTCCAGGATTATTTAGAAAGCGAATAAGAATGATTTAAACAATTTTACATGGGAAATACCTTGCTTTGTTTTCGCCTCTTGAACTACAGTCCAGAACAAAGGAAACTGTATAAAACGTACAAAAGAATGGTACAAAGCTACTTTCACGTCTTGTGTCAAGTTTCTGGACGTATTACATTGAAGAAAAGCATGACGTTCTTGAAAGAAGAGGGATGCATATTTCGCCGCTGTGCAGTAGAAATAAAAGAGAAGGACTGCAGAGATCCTGAATACCACAGAATTGTACCATTGGCCAATGCAAGCAGCAACTTCGTCTAGCGAGAAATCATCCCCCTTATCCTCGCCCACCCTGAACCAACCCCTTCCTCCACCTTTATTAACTGAAAAACCATCCTACACAATATTCACGAACTATTAAACTATTTATTACCTTTCGTACATTAGCTCTGTACTTTCGTGAATATCACGAATGGATCTGTGCTTTCCAAAACCTACGCCTTCTGGAAGTGGCCAAACGACTTTGAAACCAGAGGCATGTGCGAAGATGGTCGAGTAGGTGAGGACATTTGCTTTGAAATTCATGCGGTACTGCAACAGAAGAAGTTATTTGATATTGCAAAGAAAAAATCTTTTTGAAACAGCTAGAATTGCAGTTGCCGAAAGTGGACAAACTTTAGGGCGCCTGCAAACTCGGAAAATCTTCTTCACTATTTGGGTTGTATGGATCTTGAAATTGTAGCTACACTCGAGTTTCAAGTTTTCCCCGTATTGAATCGTAGAGCATGCGATACCCTCTCGCCAATTTTGAACAGTCGGTTTACTACTGTTTTGTAGAGATCAAATCTTTATAGTTTGTTCGAAAAATTTCTTCTCGAGGAAAAGTATAAAGTTAGTTTTGAAGGAGGAAGATGAGCTTAGGTTGTTGCAACTTGTTTGAAGAGTTAGACCTTTAGATATTATGATTTTCATGAGAACACAGTTTTGATAAATGGAATGATTTTATATTTTATATTTATGGAAATAAAACCTAAGACGTTTCAGAAAAATGTCCTAATTTCCTTTATCATACACAAATATTTGAAGAAATAAAAATTTGATTTAATTATAATTTAAGAAACAATTTTTCTACAAAGAGGAATATTTCATCCGAATAAAGAAAATCAAAAATAGCTCGTAAATGTGTTACTCTAAGGGAAACGTCCATTAATTACGTAAGGCTTTTTTGGGGAGGGGAGAAAAAAATCTCACAAATCCTTATCCGGAAGAGTCGGGGGGCGGGGGGTAGTGCAAAGCAATTCTTACTTAAGTTTCCTCTTTTCATTTTTTTCAAAAATATATGCTAATTGCAACTTGTTTTGGCTGTTTAAATTTCTTTTCATAATATTATACACATTGCGTAAATCACAGACAACTTTTTTAAGGGTTACCTTCCTCGTGTTTCGACAATTGTTTTCCTTCATCTGAATTTAATTTCTAATTTTTTAATTCTTATCATATTAGTAATATTTCAAAAGTGAAGACAACTTGAAATAAAACGAAAAATAAATAACATGAAAATAAATTTTAATAATTGTCCGCTTGGAGATATGGAACTGTCTTATTCATTGTGTGTCTTTCAGCGAAATTCGTAAGTTTATCTATGATATTAATAATAATATAATGCAAAACCCCCCTTTGGGCTCCAGTCCGAGTACAACCAAGCTAAGCGGTGCTTAACTTTGGTCATCTGACAAGAAGCATTAAACAATACCATCTGTCCAAGCAGATAATAATAATCATCAAACTAAACTTTAGTCGCTACTGCAGAAAATTACAATATTTGTCAAATCAAAAACTTTCTAGCTGTAGTAATTAATTAAAAATAACACAATTCATTATCAGGGTATATGTCGAGGCGAAAATCCATCCTTTTTAATGTCAGTTCTTTTAGTTGGAAGCTACATGATGATTTCATCAACATTCATATTTAGTTGACAAATTGTATGATTTTTTATTACATTTTTTCAACATATACATAATTTTTTTACAAATTTTCTTAACAGATGTGATACAATTTATCAGCTGATTATAAATTTTCATGAAATTATCATAGAGTCTCAATTGAAAGGACTGACATTGAAAAAGTCAAATTTTTTCATCGACAAATGCTCAAATAATGCATTTGTTTAAAAAATCATACAATTTAACAAAAAATATTATGAATTTTGCTGAAATTTAAATAATTTTCCTAATTAAAAGGACTAACATTGAAAACACCGAATTTTTTCGTTGATAAATGGCCGCATAATGCATTTGTTCATTAAATTAGTTCTGAAAAATCCTAAAAATTATAGACTAATTATAAATGTTACGGAAATTATCTTGGAATTTCCAATTGGAAGGACTAACATTGAAAAAAAATTAATTTTATTGTCAACAAATGCCGAAATAATGCTTTTGTTTATTTAATTTGTTTTGAAAAAATCATGAAATTTATGAACTAATTGTGAATCTTGCTGAAACCATCATAAAGTTTCCAATTAAGGGAACTGGAATTTAAAAAGATGAATTTTTCAGTCGACAAATTTCCGAGTGATCCATTTTTTATTTAATTTGTTTATAATAGTGACAAGAATCATCTTGGGTGGAATTTTTCTTCATTATAATATTTTTTTCATCCAAATTTCTTACAATATGAATTAAAAACGTCAAATGATTGAAAAAGATAAAAACACACTTTGAAGAAATAATTTTTTTATTACAAGTATTATTGTTCATTATATTATGACAAAACATCTTTAGCTGATGTTTTTTCATAATACATAGGTGATTGCAGCAATTTTCCACATAATCATGAGCACCGGGAACCTGAAATAAAAGGAATGGGCATTTTTTCGTCATATTTGTTCATTTATAAAAAAATTAAGAAACCAAATCGAAAATTATTTTTGACGGCTCTCTGGTAAGTTTTATCAGCTTCTATTTCAAATTTTTTACGTCTGAATCGATTAATATTTGTAGGCTGAACATTACTTTAAACCAAAAAAGTCATTTTTTCCCAATGTGCGTCGATTCAGGCTGACTAGTGGGTCTGGCCATAATCGGACAGAGTCACTGATAGCGCGGCGTATCAGTGGTCTCGAATCGGCGTGGTCGGTCACCCTTATGCGTCTAACTACTGTCGGGTGGTACTACTGAATGAGTGCACACGGCACTACAGTGGCGAGTAAGTAGACCCAGGCCGTTATGGCTAGCCACTGGTGCTTCTCCAGCGTCCGCGTCGACTATCCGTTCACTTTACGAAGGCCCCTAAAACATAGCTCTTCATTTTTGAAAATTGCTCGTGAAATAAAAATCGCATACAGCACAGCTTATACCCTGAGTGGACCAGGAGACCCGACTAGAGGACAAAGTCCAATTTTCCACAGGCTTTTCAAAGGTCCGGGTTCGGACTCGGACCTTTATGAAATTAAAGGGTCCGAGTTCGGACCTGGACCCTTCAGAATTTAGAAGGTTCGGGTCCAGACGCGGACCCTTAAGAAATTTAAGTGTCCAGTCCGGACCCGAACCCTTAAGGAACCCTTTAAACTCCGATCCAACTTAAACGGTTCCGATCCCTGATTTTCCGACTTGAAAAACTGTAAAAAACAATGATATCATTGCAGTCAATGATAATTGAGGTATTTATTACCTTAATTAGTTTTTGTTTCATGGAATTCTACTCCTTTGAAAGTTACGCAAATAATACAAGAATAATAATACAATAATTCTCCATGTGCTTCCTATTAAAATATTTTACATATTGATAGATCCAAGATTAATGCTTGAATGGTTGTTTTTTCCTACTAACACTCAGATATACAAAGGTATGTTGACTTCAGATACTGAATCAATGCCCTTTCAAACCTCTAGATACCACGTTTCAAGTAAATCAAATAATTTTTGGAAATACGTATCCATCATATTGTACCCAAAATTTTGAATTTGTATTTTTTGGCGTGAAATTCGAAATAAAAATACCCAAAAACCCTTTATACCAAATTTCAAACAAATTCGACATAAAATCTAATTTTGGCGACGTTTGGTGGTTCCTGGCCCACTGTGCTAATTAGATATAAATTCGTGTATTTTGTTGATCATTCGTCTTTCTTGTGTAGAAAATTAATCTTCTTGGTTGAAAAATCCACTGCATGGTTGGAAACGCAACTATTCATAGAATTTTGAGTTATTTAGTTGAAAATTTAATTATTTTTTTGAACATTTGTTTTTTTTTGTGAAAAAATAATTTTTTATGTTATCACTTAACTATTTTATTTTCGATTGAAAATGTATTCTTTATGAGTGGAAAATTCAACTATTTGTTAGGAACTTCATGTATTCTATTGAAAAGTTGTCTACTTGGATAGAAATTTTATCTTGCTAGTTCAAAATTATTCATTTGTATTGAGGGTTTGACTATTTTTTTTTAAATCGTATTTTTTAAGTTAAATTTAACTGGTTGAAAACTCGTTTTCGTTTTGGTAAAAATAATTTCTTCAAAACCTAAAATTTTAAGATTCTATTTTTGGTTGAAAACATATCTTTTTTGTTGAGAATTTAATGACTCTTTTGATCTTTTGTTTTTTTCTTGTAAAAAATTAATTTTTTCATCTGATCACTTAACTATTTCATTTTTGGTTAAAAATGTATCCTTTATGAGTGGAAAATTCAACTATTTGTTAGGAAATTCATCTATTCTATTGAAAATCTATCTGCTAGGATAGAAAATTATTCTTGCTAGTTCAAAATTATTCATTTTGATTGAGGATTTACCTTTTTTGATAAGAAATCATATTTTTCAGTTAAATTTAACTGGTTGAAAACTCGTTTTCTTTTATCAAAATAAGTTTATCAAACTGAAAATTTAAAGATTCCATTTTTGGTTAAAAATGTATCTTTTTTGATGAAAAGTAAATTATTTTGTTGAAAATTCATCTTTCTTGGTTGAAAATTAGCTATCTTGATGAAAATTCTTTTTTTCTCAGTTTAAAAGTCAAGTCTTTTATAAAAAATTCGACTTTTTTATGTCGTTGAAAAGTAATTTTTTAGACTGAAAATTCAACTATTCCATTTTTAGATGAAAATTCATCTTTCAAGTTGAAAATTGAACTATTCGGTTTAAAATTTGTCTTTTGGTAGAAAATGAAGCTTGAGGGTTGAAAATTCATCTTGCTAGATTAACAATTCAGCCATTCGATAAAAATTTTACTTTTCCGTTAAAAGTTTAATTATTTGTTTAAAAATTAAACTTATTTGTCAAAAATTTAATTATTTGTTTAAAAATTTAAATATTTCATTAGGGTCATATTTTTTTATTGAAAATTCAACTGTTTTGTTGAAAATTCGTCCTTTTTAGTTGGATTTAACTTGTTCTTAATTCCTTTTTTTTAAAGTAATTTTTTAAACTGAATATTTGACTATGGGATTTTTGGTAGAAAGCTTATCCTTTTTAATTCTAAGTTTATGTATTTTGTTGGAAATTCGTCCTTTTGATTTCAATATACACCTTTTATGGTATGAAGGTCATATTTCTTGGCAGAAAATTTATCTCTTTGCATGAAAATAAATTTGTTTGCAAAAAATTCGTCTTTTTGGCTTACAAATTTAACCATTTGGTCGAAAATGCAAACACTAATTTTGTTGTTCCGATAATATTGGTCTTTAATGTATCGGTAAGGATTTAAACTTCATTTTTTGATCAGAGACGTGTTACGTATTCCAAAAGTTTGCGACCCCCCTTCTTTGTGACACTTTGTGACGTTCGGACAGACCCCTCCCCCCCCCCTTCAGAGTAACACGTAATATGTGGACGCTTCCTAAAAGGCATTTTCCGTACATTTGGTGCGGGTTCCTTTGATCTTTTCGAGAAATGTATCGTCCAGCAGAAATGTCGTCGAGGCACATGTTCGCAAGAACGTGTCTCTTTGAAAATGACCACCGTCTCTGAACTATAAGTTGGCGAATAAAGTGGTATAGCAGGTGCTGGAGTTGAAGTCAGTATTAAACTGTATCACATGGGCACCATACCGCTGCAGTGTAAACGTGAGTGGAGTGTCGCCTGGTTCTGGCAAGCCATTTGTCTGGCAGGCAGCATCCCTCCCCTCCCTTTCTTAGGGGTTGAAAATACGATCCAGTGATCGGTTTGTGTTTGAACTATCCTCTCCGATATGACCACACGCATACGTGTGCTTGACTATTATACAGGAGGCGAGCGACCTGCTTTTCTATTATTCTGTTTGCATGAATCTCCAACCGTCGAACCCAAACTCTAACCATAATCGTATACCGTAAAAGTGATGTTCCTTTACCATTCCAGATCGAATAATACGGGAAATTCTCCATATCTGGAATTTCAGGAACGCTTGGAATTCGATATACCATCCAACCAAATCGGAAATATTCAAGTAAACTAGACGACAATGTGCTTATTATTGTCAGCTATGTTTTACTTGATTATAACCATCACTTTCTGAAGTTTTTGCAATGCAGTAATGTAGTTGTAAAAAAATAAAAATCTAATTATGAATACTAATCTAGTTATAAAGGTGTAAACGCATGAGTGACAAAAACTCAAATTTTACAGGAGACACCTAAAACTGTCTGGCTTTATCTTAGTTCTGTTTTAATTTATTTTTTATTTTTCTGGTATCTTAGAATATTAATTTATTAAGGGCCTTTTCGGTTTTTTTTTATGTTCTTATTTAAAAATTGCCAATATGTTTCGATTAGGACCCGAGTCCTTTTCAAGGCGTAGTTCTGTAGAGGATACAATATATTGGGAAAAATTTGGTTAAAAAAGTTTTGACTAAAAATAGACTTGAAGTAATACAATTAAGTATATACATTTTACTTACCTTATCATCAGTTAACGGAAATTTTCAAAGTTTCTTGGAAGATTGTACATACTTGTTATTTTGAAATCATTCTGATAACGATATAGAAATCTACGTTGATTATTTCTTCTTTCCGCATAACAGTTTAGTTTCTTCCAGTTCTTTAGTAACCACACAGCATGTTCGTCGTGGTTTTGTTCGAGTTGTGAATAGTATCCACTGGTTGCCATTTTGCTGTTCAAGATTTTAGGCCAGTATATAGATTTTTAAATATTTTCAAATAATATAATTTTTATATAATTTTATTCTTAAATAAAAACATCAAAAAACCGGAAAAGGCCTTCACTACATCAATATACTAAGATACCGGAAAAAATTAAAACATCTATATACTGGCCTGAAACTTTGAACAGCAAAATGACAACCAGTGAATAATATCAATAACTCTAACAAAACCACAACGAACATGCTGTGTGGTTGGTAAAGAAGTGGAAGAAACTAAACTTTTATGCGGAAAGAAGAAAGAATCAACGTCGATTTCTCTATCGTTGTCAGAATGATTCCAAAATGACAACTATGTACAATCTTTCAAGAGACTTTTTTAATTCTCGTTAACTAATATGAAGGTGAGCACAATGTCTATACTTAATTTTATTACTTCAAGTACATTTTTATTCAAAACTTTTGTAACCAAATTTTTCACACTATATTGTATCCTCTACAGAACTACGCCTTGAAAAGGACTCGGATCCGAGTCGAAACATGTCAGCAATTTTTAAATAAAAACATCAAAACCCCGAAAAAGGCCTTCACTACAATAATATTTTATATTATTTCTTTCTTAGCGAGAAAGTTGTTTTGAACTATTACTCACATCTATCAAACGAAGAGAGGAACATCCTAAAAAAAGCTAACACTTCTGAGAAAAATTCTCATCAAATGTACGGCGCGTCTCAAAACGCCGATTTTGACTCAAAATCTATCGAATTGAAAAAAAAGCTCTTAAAACCAAGCAGCAATCAGCTGAAAAATTTATTCAAAGAACGGTGCATTTCAGAAAAACTCCGGGTCTACACAGGAAAAGATGCAAACCTTTTAAAATTCTTAACTTCAAAGAAAACAGGAAAGTATTTTTAAGCTATTATACTTAACTCTATCGTAATACGAAAGGAACATCCTAAAGTAAGCAATCATCTTCGAGAAAAACTCTTGTTAATGGTGTCGTGCATTCCCAAAAACAATAATATTGACACACAAGTGTTGCATAACTTTTTTACTTTTTAATTAAAAAAAAAGGAAATTACTATATTTGGTTGGAAATTTTATTGTTTTGTTGAAAACTGCAACTATTTCATTCAAAAGTAATCGTTCTTAATCAAAAATTCAACTACTTGGTTGGAAGTTAGTCTACCTTGTTAAAAATTTATTTGATTTGCTCACAATTCATCTATATCATTTAAAATGCATCTATTTTAAAAATGTATCTATTCCATTTTTGGTTAAATATTTCATATTCCTAATTGAAAATTGATCTTCACCAGGTGAAAATTCAACTATTTGATTGAAAATTCATATAAATCATTGAAAATTCGTCTTTTTTGCAAGAAAATTCTTCTTCTTGATTGAATCCTTTTTTGTTACAAATTCAACTGTTTGGATGTTGATTATTCCATTTTGGCTTAGG
Organism: Andricus grossulariae; assembly: GCA_011634705.1. NCBI lineage: Eukaryota > Metazoa > Arthropoda > Insecta > Hymenoptera > Cynipidae > Andricus > Andricus grossulariae. The sequence goes on along the minus strand of JAABKJ010000465.1, from coordinate 17,397 downwards.
GTCCCACTATTTTGTTGAAAAGTCTTTATTTTTGGTTTAATTAACCTGTTTTTTATTTCAAATGCAAAAAAAATTGGAAAATTAAACTATTTGGATGAAAATAATCTTTTTGTTTGAAATTTATATTTATATTGGTAAAAAATGAGAAAAATTCAACAATTTCGCTGAAAATTTATTCATTTTTATAAGTTGAAAATTCAAATATTTGGTAGAAAATTCATATATTTTGTTTCATATATTCATATATTTTATTCATCTATTACGAAAGATTTCAGAGAAGATTTTCATGAAATTCAACAATAAAAGCTTTTTTGTTGCTTAATATTAATTTAGGGTGAAAATTAAGAAAATCAAAATAGTGGACTGAATATGCGACACAATTTTCATTTAATTTCAATAATATTGCAGATGTTTAAAAGTCGATACTCGGGGTTTTTCTTTTGTTCGCTGAATAAGAATTTACAATCAATATAGACATTTTTAACCTAATAGTTCGAGTTTTGAGGCTCGTTCATAGTTCAATATATTGCTTTTCTATTATATTGTATTACAACATTTATACATAATATAGGTAGCATTAATCAGAATATTTGAATTAGATGTTAATAAATGAGAGATATTAGGATGACTGAAAATTCTACTATATAATACATAATTTCATAAATATTTTAAAATACTATGAAGAACAGTTTTTTGATCAATTAAAAATATATAGATTAAAAAACCTCAAAACAAATGGCATATAATAGTTCTATATAATTTATTTTTCATCCAAAATATTTTATTTGTTTAACCTTCCTATATCAGTTCGACATCTGATTACTCGTTTTCTCCTGCGGATTTTTTGCATTTTGCTGTGTTTACATTTTCTATTGATGTTCTGAAAACTGACGTTTAACGAGCACATTGATCGGATTTTCAGACGATACGATACGAACAAAAACAAAAAAAGGGTAAACAATCTCGGCTCGGAATATTTGTGAAATTTCGAACGATTTCGAACGATAACGATAATTTCTCGGCTGGATATGCATCACTAGTCATTGTCCTACTTTGCCTCATTTTTCTGAATCATGCTCTATCCAGACATACTATCCGCTATATTTGATCTGCTATTTTGGAAATACAAATTCATACTTTATATTCGTAATCAGCGAACCCAAGAATTCTTTAATAGGGAGTTCTGAGGAAATCGTTCTGATGAAATATTCGGTGCTTAGGTATCAAAGAAAACCGACTTTGTTAATATTAAGTATTCTACAGTTGTGCAATTTTAACCATACCAAAAACTAAGTATATATGCATTTCCGCAGATTTTTTCATAAAATATCCAAATCTGTTGCCAAAATGAACAAGTATTATCGCGTTTCAAAGCTATTTTTATCTCAAAATATGGAAAGACAGAATATAATTGAATAGATTTAGGATCATGCTTTGAAAAAAATGTGTTTAGAGTTAAAATGGTGCATGTTAAATGATGAATGTAGTCATTCACAAAAAATTAAGAATTACTGAAAAATGAACAATTGACCTTCAATTTAATGTAGACAATTTCTTGTGATTCTTGTATATTAACATTTCATTTATAGATGAACTAAATAAGAGAAAAAAACGTTTTATTTTAATTTTATTATATATTTTATATTTAACATTTTTAAAATAAAATGTGAGACAGCCAATTAATGTGTATTCTAATTCTCTATGGTTGGATCTTTTTAATTGGTTAAAACGCGTCAGGCGTTGAGAAGAGGTGCTAAATATATGCTTCTGAATACTTAAATAAAGCATTCACTTTGATGCCATGTAAAGATTTCGCCCCAAATTCTTCTGAACTCCGGTAGTCGACCGACTGCCTGCATCTTTTAAATGCCTACGACATATACATTTTTCTAGCTTTAATCACTGGCCCAAGCTTTTAAATTTTAAACCTTTTTAATTTCACACTTTGAACTTCAGATGATTTTTAATTTTTAGCTTAATCAGCTTATAAATTTTAACTTTTTTGATTAGAGTACTTTAAAATCTCTGCAAAATAACTTATTGCTAAATTCCCTTTAAAGTTATGTTTTAAAACTGTTACAATTTTTCTTTAAACTGATTGCAATTGTACTGACAAGCGGCTGCGAATCTTTAGAAATTTACCTTTAAAATGAGCTCAAGAACATTGATAAATGTGTATTGTTTCAGAGCTTATTTGACATTTTATTTGGGATTTAATAAAGCATTATAATTCGCACTATATTTGCAATAGCTTCTTGAGAAATTGCCAAAGATGCTTCTTCCTTTTCTCAGTTGATTGAACAACGAATTTCTTGGAAATAAAAAAACCACAAGAATCCAGGGATAATATTTGGACAACACACTCTATAATGCATCATTTAATGAGAATAAATAAATGAAAAGGCGGAATAAAAAGTAGGCAGCCTCTCAATCTCTTTCCTTGATTCATCTTTCATCTCTTTATTTTTTTAAGTCCCGAATAAAAAAAAACATTCACAAAAATCTACCAATGTTTCGGTGTTTATTCAAAATTCTTTTCATGGCCAATAAAACAAATGATTTTTTCTTTTTCTTTTCATTTTTTTTTATTTTGTTCTTAATTCAAATGGAGACATTTGAAAATACGTTGTAAAAATGTGATGTTTCGATTCTTGGATTTTTTTTAGGACCTAAAAATTTTGTAGTTAAATTTGAATGTTGGACGTTAAAGAAGATCTCAAATTTTTATTTGTCCTGAATTTCACTTGTTTTAATTTCCGTTTGAATTGCAACTTATATAGCCTTGAACCTATCTCAAAGAATAATTTCGGAACTCCAAACTGAGAACAAATAAAGTTACAGTAACAAAATAATTATTTTTAGCAGCTTTTGTTCGTTTTACAAACGTTGGTTTGAAGTTGGTGTAACGAAAAAATTTATTAGGCTGAAATAATTTTTTTAGGTAAAATCTGTTAACCATGCCAAAGAATTTGGTAGCTTGTGCCATACCCGTGACTGCGCATGCGCAGACGCCCTAAGCCCTAAGCCGGTTTTCAATATGGATGATTTCAGCTGAAATCCCAGAGAAACTAATGTATTGTTTACTGCTCAGATATATAGATTTCTATAGAAACTAACAATAATAGTGATATTGCTTGGTTCGACTTCGGAATTAAGGACTATGAATATAGCTTCTTTATTTTGTTTAACAAAATACAACCAAATATTCCTTGTTTAAGGAAAAAGATAGAAAAAAAAAGAAAATGCTTGGATTCAGTAAAATGCATTTAACTTGAGAAATCTTTTGATTAATCACAATTTCGTCTATAAGCATGGATTATCCGAATGAAAGCTCATTGTGATTAATAAAGCAAATTCTTTGAAAATTAAATGAATTTTATTGCAACAACTCATTTTTATCCTTGCATAAATGAGGTATTTTGTTATGTGTACAAATTACAAATATTCCTTCAACAAGACAAAGAAACAAAGAATTTTATTGCTTTTACAAAGATATGGTTAATACTACAAAATATATTTGTTCAACCAACAAAATGTTTTGTTGTGAGCTTACCAAACTTTTTGGTTGAATCAACAGAGTGTCCTGCTGACCGGAAGACTCTGGAATTAAAATCAAATTGCGAGCACCGGGAAATAGCAGAGAGTCTCTTTCAAATCCGGGCATTTTTCAGTTTTTTTTTTAATTTTGCAATAAATATCATCTTGCTCCTCGAAAATAATGTATTCTTAATTTTTTTCAGTGTTACCAACCATCTTCCTCAAAAAAAAATCCAACATCATTTTATATTTAAGATTCTGAAGTTAATTTTCATTCAAAAATCAAATCGAAACAAAAACGCAAATATCTCCTAAACCAGAATGGACAGAATTTTGCAAACTTTTCACTGCGGTTTAATCAATCACAGTCCTTCTTGATTGAAAATTCATCTTTCTGTAGAAAAGTCGTCTCTTTCGTCGAAAGTGAATTCTTTTTCATTGAAAAGCCTACAAATACATTTTGAATTTAGAATTTATCTCTTCTGGTTAAAAATTCCACTATTAGGTTGAAAACTTAATTTATTGTTTAAAATTAAACTATTTTGATAAAAAAAACTTTTGCAATTAATACAGACGAAACTGTTTGATTGCTAGTTCACAACACACTTTTCATGAGCCCAGTTTTTGCATACGTGACTTCAGATCCATTACTCGCCTGGGATGCTTTTAGAATAAGCTCCACAGTTACTGATTGTAAAATAGCTTAATGCCATGCAAACTCTGGGGTGAAAAGTGTCTCTTGGCACTTTTTACCCAACACGCATTCCCATTATTTACAATCAACAATTCTGAAGCAACACAAAATATTTTGAACAGTAAGCTACCTGCACCATGAAAATACATAATTACGCATCAAATTACACCTACTTCATGACAATGGAATGAAAGAATAAGTGTTGGTACCAGAAAGAATCGGTCAGATAGAATTAAGTTATACACAAAAGAACAACTTAACCTTAGACACGATCACAGAAACAAGTTTTAGTGGCTACCAGCGGCTATCAGGAGTTTATAGTAATTCGACCGATAGACGGATAAGGTCAGATCGAGTAACAAAATTATTTGTTTTTGTGTTCTCGTATGCGGGACTTCTTTCCCGCGGCACTTTTGACCCCGCTCTATCTATATTAGGGTGGGCCGAAAAAAGTGAATTTCGTGCGAACAATTTGTATTGGCAAAAAATTGTTAGTTCTTAAAATATATAAAAAAATTAATTCTCACAGTCACCAATGTTTCTATATATGTAGAGCTATATACCTCAAGAATTTATGAAAATACCTATTTGATATTAAAAATATATCGAAAATTAAAAATTGATCAAAATTCTTTTGTTCAATTTGAATGTTATCTTTTTTGAATGTCGCGCATAAAATTACATAAAAAAATTGGTATTGTATTGCTAAAAAAAGACGGTTACATAAGAGACATATTTCAGTCAAGATCTGACATGCCTCATTTTCGAAACAAGGCGGATTTCAATCAAAAATTGTAATGGCTGATGATTAATAAATTGATTATTTACTGTAGTCTGCAGTCTGACGACACGATAACTTTCTAAAGAATTTTCTAATTCAAATTTTCTTTTGCACACTGGTTTTTGGCCCAAAAAGACAAGTAAAATTCGTTATCCAGCCTTCTACTGCCAATATTTATGGTTTTTGCCATGGAAAATCAAACTTTAAAACGTAATAATTCAATATTCCCACGAAACTACGCAAGATACGGTAAAAAGACAGGAGACCAAAATTATTTGCTTTGAAAAGTTCTACAAAATTTTTCTCAACTATTTCACAATAGGAATAGTTTTTAATATATATAGTTCTTGTTATAGTTCTTGTTTAAAACGTGGAAAATTCCACGAGAACATGCAAAATTCAAATTTACAGCTAAACAACGCAAAGGACGGTGGAATAGCCAAAAGCAAACTTTCCTTTTTCGAATAAACCTACAAAATTGCTCTCTACTATTTTTCAATAGCACCCATAGTTTGGCAAGAAAATTTTAATTTTTAAATTCTCATCATTTAGATGGAATGTCTTAGTTGTATGTGATTTCAGACCTATCCAGTTTTTGTCAATACTCGACGTTTTGATACCCCCTGAGTCAGAAAAAATAGTTTTAACGAACATGTATGTATGTCTGTCTATCGGCCTGTCTGTCTGCCTGTTGTCTGATAATATAAATAATATAATATAAATTCATTTAAATGATACATTTTTAAGCGTAACTGAGAATAAAATATAATACAAAATTAAAAACAAGTATTGGAGTAATCATAATAAATAAAATGTGTAGGGGAGACTGGGGCGAGTCAAATCAGTAAATTTATCTTCTAAAGTATTTGTCATGAGACACCATCAAATTAACTCGACGTGAACTACTTGAAACTTGCATTGTCTCTGAAGTTATTTTTTTTTGCCTGTTGCATTGTCCAAAGTTATCCTAAAAAACTTATTTTCGTCGCTCGTAAGTAAATTTTAACAAGTTTCAAGTTTTCGATCCCAAGCTCTCTGTAATCCATATTAATTTGAAACAATTGACCTGCTAGATTTAGCGTACCTTTGAGTATATCACCCGGTGAAGGATTTGAGGTTTTGTTTTTAGCAACAACAAAATTTCATATTGTTTAATGTCAATCACATGTCAGGGCGAGTTGTACCACTCTCATATGGGGCGAGTTGAACCACTAAAATTCGTGGTATTATTTGCATATTGTACTGATGCTCCTATCAGAGACGAATTGAAAGCCAAAAAGAAAAAAGAGAACGGAAACTGTCGGAAAAAATATTTTGAAGGACTTTTGTTACTCGAAAAAGGCGACGGAGGAAAAAGGTACGGAGAAGAGAGGAAGATCAAGAAATAAGTAAAAAAGTAAAAGAGCAGGACAAAAAAATGAAAAAAAGGTTCTACTTCTCTAAAAAAGGTATGTATTGTAATAATTGATTGAAGATTTGAATCAGGATTTCAAAATTATTCACTCCGCTGAAGTGGTATAACTCGTCCCGCATGTATGTACAACTCGCCCCGGGCCTAAGGCTCTCCTGAGTGGAGGAAAAGTATCCCTGGGTCAAGGCCCCTCCCGGACCGATTTACAGCTTTTAAATCGGGACAGGAATGACCTGCGGCCCGCATAGCGACCAAAAAACAGCCCTGCGTTTGTTATGGTTGTCTGCGAGCGGATATTTGAACTAAGCCATCCGTGTAGAGCGATTGTGCTCGTGGCACTTTGGCACCTGTGGGTTACGAAGGTGTCCTAACGGCCTCTCGGGGACATCGGACGACATCTTTGAGTAATTAGTCTTACCCCTGCATGCGGGGCTCTGCAGGGGCAAACCTTTTATTTCCCTAGCTTCTCGTGGGAGAAAACTGAATCACACAAAAATAACCCAAAAATCGAGGGAAGGTCATAACCCTTTCCTCCCCATCTGTCTCTCCGGCAAGCCAAATTCAGGTAGCGGCTGAGCCCTCAGCTCCCTCGGAAGCCGAGGGATAGACAGTCCCTCTGAACGAGGCTATGATAATGGGAGAGACCGATCAGTCCCCGAACAAGAAGAAACGGATCAACGGTTCCCTCAAAAGGAGACTAAAGAGGCAAGCGCAGCAAGGCTAGCAGAGCAGATGCGGGAGCTGGAACGTCGGCAGCCACAGGGCCAACATCAAGCACTGAGGCCCAGAAGAGAGTTCGGAGCTCAAAGGGACATCCCACCGGGGGTGGCTAAGACTTTGAAAAGGAACAAGGCGGCCCAGCAGCCGACGAACAGAGAATCTTCGGGAGCTGGACTGACAGCCGCTCAGAGGATTAACCCCCTGATGATGGTGGTGGCCGATGCCGACTACCCGGACTCAATGCTCTCTACAGAGCAGTACGAGATCTTCAGGGCAACTACCTGGAGGGCGTTGAAAAGAGTGTCCCCAGATCAATGGCTAAAATTCGTGACCTCCTTCTGCAGGGGAGAGGTCTTCGTATATGTGGCAGCCGACCTAGCGGCTAGACCTTGGCTGCTCAAAGCAGTGGTCGAGACAAAGCCGTGGAATGGTGCAGCTCTTAAGGTAGGTAGGGTTGAGTTGCTCCAGAAGATGTTGAGGGTTACGGCGTGATTCCCGGGTAAACTGCAAGACCCGTCTAAGGTTCTCCGGCGGCTGTAGGGATTCAACCCCTCACTCAGGACGACGTCCTGGCAAATCATCAGGCGGAATAGGCCTCAGGAAAAGGACGCAGTAGGAGGCACCAGGCATCTCCTAGTTGTGCAGATTCCTGAATCCCAGACGAGGGCTCTTTCGGCCCTCAAAAACAGGCCCTCCTATCACTTTGGACAGGTCAACTTTAGGGTTGCCGTCCAGGGACAAAAGGAGCCTGTTGGGACACAGGGAGATTAGGAGCAGACCTAAATGACTGCTTCTGGTCTCACCATCACCCAAATTAACTTGCATCGCAGCAAAGGCGCCTCTGCAGTTTTTCAGAGGGACATGGCTGCGAGGCACACAGGTATCTCGCTAATCCAAGTACCTTGGTTAGTTCGAGATACCATAAGGGGATTAGGGGGGGGGCTGGTATTTTTTGTTACAGGGACTCCAAGGCGGCTAAGCCAAGGGCCTGCATACTGGCGAAAGGAGTTAACGCTGTCCCGCTGCTTGATCTATGTTCGAGAGAGCTGATGATGATAGCCACGAATCTGAAAAAAATTGGAAGAATATTTCTGGGATCGGCTTATTTCCCTTGTGATAGTCATACCAACCCAGCTGTGGAGGTATGTACACTGGTGGAATTTCGTAAGGTAAGGGGTATGCCTCTTATGCTGGGATGCGATGCTAATTCACACCACACTTTGTGGGGCAGCACGGAAATCAACTCAAGAGGTGATGACCTACTGGAATACCTAATCACCACTGATTTTGATATTCTTAACACGAGGAACACCCCGACGTTCCGTAACTCGGTCGGGGAGGAAGTCATTGACATCACTCTCTGTACCAGTAGTTTTAGAGATAATATCAAGAAGTGGAGAGTTTGAGATGAACCTACTCTCAGATCACTCACAGATAAAGTTCGTGTTGGAATCCATTGTATCCGCTGGACCCAAATGGGTCAGAAATCCAAGAAGAACGGACTGGGAGTTTTCCACGGAGCTGAGTTGTGTACGTTCAGTGGTTCCCAGGTCAATTCGAGACGGGGATACCCTGGAAAGAGCAGACAAAATTTTCACGGAAACCATCAAAGCTACCTATGAAAGTAATTGTCGACCTTCAAGAGTCCAAAAGGCTAGAGAGACACACTGGTGGAATGATAAATTCGAAGAGCTTCGCAGGGAAACCAAAGAGAGGTTCAGACGTGCCAGTGCTGGCAAAACGATGGAACTATGGACCTCAATCACAACGATGAGGGATGAATACAAGGTTTGGAAAAATGTAGATGACACCTAAGAGAAAACCAAAATCGCCTGCGGCCCAACTGGGCCCGAAGCGCGGCTAGCCAGCGAGATTGTCACCCCTGCCAGGGTCAGGTGATCCCTGAAGTTCTTGAGCCCTTATAAGTCTCCTTTTCCAGATGGAATATATCCAGTCCTCTTACAGATGGCTGGAGAGATCATCATAGGGCCGCTAGTGAGTCTGTATTCCGAAAGCAGGTAGGATCGGTTATACCTTACCGAAGGATTTCTGTCCCATAAGCCTAACATCTTTCCTACTAAAAACAGTGAAAAGACTTATAGATAGATATATCCGCGATAAGATCTCGTCAAGGAGGCCACTTCACAAAGAGCAACACACCTATAGGGCAGGCCACACGACGGAGACGGCCCTAAGCGGAGCAGTAAACCTTATTGAAGAACAACTGAAGGAGAAAGGCCTCGCGATTGGAACCTTTATGGACATCTAAGGAGCACCACTTGTGCGGCTGGGGGCACTAATAGGTTTAGAGCCCCTCCATTTCACCATCAAAGCCGTGGCTGTGAAAGCGGCCTGGAGACTAAATTTGGTAAATGACAGAAGGATCTCGACAGCAGTAAAGATACCTGTCGACATTGCAAGGAGGCCGACCCTGAACATGCCCAGGGAAAAAATCGCCACTCGCTACCTCTTCGACAAGAAGTATCGAGTTAGCCCATCCACGAAGGATGAATGGGTTAACGATGACGCTCATCTGCCCAGTGATGAAGAAAACTGATTTACAGATGGCTCCAGGAACAGTTCTACAATATGAAATTATGGTCCAAATATAACTTTTTTCGAGTGAGGCGCGCAACGATTTCGTGCATCGAAATATTCGACTCGCGCGAAGTCAACTATTTTCTATTTCATGCTGCCGATTTTTAAACGGTTTGATGGCCAACAATGCTAAAGGTACTTATAATACTTATGTATGACATTTTTTTTTCTTATCTTTTTACAGTGACAAGAGTCATATGGATTCTAGTAACGTAAATAGTGACTTCCGGTCCGCAATTTTGTTTTCATTGTTATTTTGAGTCGATATTTCAAATAAGTTACTTTAAAACCGTAAATCTACCGATTTACACAAAAGTCGCATGCATTTTAGTAACGCAAATAGTCACTTCCGGTCTGCCATTTTGTTTTTTCGAAATTGTGATTCGAGATTTGAAATCGGCAAGTTCAAAATCTTATGAATCACCTTCCAATTTTTAGATACGCGCATTTGTCTAGTTTTGCCGATTTCTCATGTAATCTAGCCCACTGTGCACCGGTTTTTTTGTTTAAATGCAGACCATTACATTTGGAAATAGGGCATTAAATTATCCCTAAATGAGCCCTAAATTCCCTATAGGTTTTCAGTCCATTTCTGCAATGTGGTCCTGCCAGCTTAGCGGACCTGATATAGTCCTTGGATATTCGTAATCAGGGGACGTTCTTCGATGTTTCAAGATACAGACATCGTCGTATTGGGAACTGAAATCATGACATCATAACGTTATGTGACAGGCTGTATAGCGGCGATATATAATATGTGCGATATTATTTCATTCGTCTCGGTTCGTTTCGGTTCCTTTGGAATCGAACCGGAGAGCCTATCACAAAGCCACCGGACGCGTCCTCAGGTTGCTAATAGAGGGTCCCTGTACCGAGGCTTTTTGCTGACTGTGGTTACAATACTTAATAAGCAGTCGTGGACAATTGTCCAGGAATGGTTCCGAAGGTAAACCCCCCAAGCGGAAGAGTAACAACCATGCTGAAAGCAGAATGGCACGTGGGTGAGGTGTCTTACAACGGTGACTCTGCGATACCGAGCGACCTCCCATAATATGCAGCCTTATCCTTACACGCGGAGCTCTGCAAGGATGGACGAACCCTTCCTCAGCTGCTCGTGGCAATAATTATGATACCACTAAACCCAGTTGTAGATGCTTTTCAAAACAATCGAATGGGCAGAGAACCCGACAATGGGTCGGCAAACTGTGCTGATCGTCCCAGAGTTCGGGTTGCTGAAAATAATTTGAATGGAAACACGACGACGGATCGGCGACGCGATCACTCTTTTGAGTGGACAGCTATTATGCCGGCATATCCCTGTTTGTAGCGGTTTCATGGCACACATGTACACTATGTAGTGCCAGAAAGTCGTTACGAAATCGCGCTGCTGACCACTTGGGAACTGGATATGAACGCAGAGTGCTTCCCCAACCGCTGTCAGAACAAGCCGGAGACGAAGAGGAGGAAGCGACATTGAGACCCATAGCAGATAGTAGGCATCCCCTGAGAGAGTATGCCGATTTCAAGACAAGAAGGAACATTAACATCCAGATTCATCCTAAGTCTCCAAGGTCTGGCTGAAATGGATGTCGCGCTCCGTGAGAACCTGTCGGTGAAGTCCGACTTTTGGACCATCAATTGTTAAGCTTATGGTGCGGCGAGAACTTTAGCTGATTCAAATCAAAGGCTAAAATCGACGACGGATCAAAGGAGCAAAAGACGGTTGCATCAACTTAACAAGAAGATTGGCTGGTAAAATGTAGCGGGCCGTTTCCGGAAAGGGGTCCAAAAATTCACCGGCGAACTGAGAATCTACCATCACACTGAACAAGTCAAAGCTGCTGATAATCAATCAGCACGTTGTTGACAATATGTGGGTGTTATCTGGCGCAAGGAGGAGAATACAGTAGAGGAAGGGGTGGGTCAAGGAGAATCAACAGTTTCTCGCTGACCAATCGCGCCTCTTCAGCGATCTCCCTGTTTCTGTCAGAAAACCGCCCAGGATTGTTCGGAAAATTAGACCTATATGGGGAGCGATTTACGAACGTTGCCCGAAAAAGGTGTAGCAGGCTGCCGAAAGAACCTGTTAATTGACAGGCGCGTCTGCAAAGACGCAACGTTCAACCAGCGCTGCCTGTCGATGGCCTGGATTGACTACCAGGAAGCTTTTGATTCAGCTCTCATAGACTTATCATGTGTCTATTGGAAAGCTTGAAGTTTCATCCACACATAGTGAGATGCATAGAGAGATTGATGCACCTTTGGAAAACTAGATTCACTACATCATCTGGAAAATATGGTATGGCAATGAACAGCGTCACCTTCCATGTGAGCGTTTTTCAGAGGTACGCCATGAGCCCTCTTCTCTTTTGCGTCCCACTTGTTCCACTCTCTCTCAAACTACGCAATTCTACTGGGTACCTCTGCGGCGACACTAATCACCGAGAGCATACGATCACTCATTTCGTTTATATGGATGACCTGAAGATCTATGCTTCTGATGCAAGGCAGCTTTAGAATGCTTTAGGCATCATTGAGAGGTACACAGGAGAGATTAGTATGGACTTTGGATTGGACAAGAGTGCCAAGATTCATCTGAGGCGAGGGCGAAATGCTGGCGTTTCCGAGGACCCTGAGATCGTGGATATCAGTGCTATTAGAGACCTCGAAGCTGGAGAGACCAACCTATACCTAGGCATGCCTGATATTCGCATTCAGCGGATAACATCAGTAAAGGAGGCTCTCCGAAGCAGTTAAAATCGTCTCCTTCGACAGATTTGGTCTTCCAATCTGTCGGCGTCGAGGAACATATCTGCGACTAGCAGATAGGGCTTGCCATCCCGGTTCTACTCTACTCATTTGGGGTGGTTCCATGAGCGAAGCATGCGCGTACGTCCCGCACTTGTACATCACAAGCCATCAAGGCGAGTGTGGACTTCTAAATCTCCAATGTCTTTATAACCAAATTACCCTGGTTGCAGTTCACATCGTCGCAAATGGAAGAGATCTTCTCCTAAAAATGGTCAGGAATCACGAGATGATTGGCAAAGAAGCGTACCTTTACAATGCTGGGGAGCAGGCGGCGGCGGCGACCTTTGGCCAGGATCTTAACATCAGAAGTGAGGAAGGTGAATTACTCCATCTAGATGCCTCACTTGTGAAAGCCCAAGTAAATAAAACAGAGTACAAAAACTTCCTCGAACTTAATTGAGACATAAAGGGTTTTATTTTCGCTTGCCAAGTCGGTGTTATTTTCACCTTCGTATACCGTAGCCACATTTTACGTCCAGAAGTTTCCAGCGATACGTGCATAACGTGGCATGCACATCCTGTGTACCGAGGACACATACTATTAGTCCAAGAGCTGGTCACGTTTTTCGTGAAGTGGGAGTATGAGTCCAAGTTTGTGGCGAATATGTCTGGGAAATGACCCTTCTTTCGAAACCCGTAAATGCCAGACGCCCTGCCTGGGGCGTTTGGGTGCCTGAGCCAGGTGAAAAAATTGGAAATTTTAAGTGACAGTACTATAAGAGCCAATTTTCTTCTAAGATCGATTATTGATGCCCCAACATAATGCCAGACTTGATAATTATTAATAAAAAAACATGGATTTTGAAGTGATAGTATTAGGTCTGGCCTTTTTAATAACATAAAGAATAGTATTCACAGGTAGCATTCGTAAAAAGGAAGAGCCGCGTCAGGGGAAAAGGCTGAATGGAGAGGATAACGTGGGATGGCGACTGCCAGCAGCGTCCCTCGGTCGCCGCTCTGACCTATACTTTCGAGGGAAATTATTCATTTTCAAACTTAATTTTCAAGGTGCTATCCCCGGAATTTCGGTCTGTCGTTTTACGAATGCTACCTGTGAATACTATTCTTTATGTTATTAAAAACGCCTGACCTTATACTATCACTTCAAACTCAAGCTCTTACACTATATACTTCAAATTTCAAATTTTTTTCACCTGGCTCAGGTGGTCAACCGCCCTAGGGAGGGCGTCTGGCATTTACGGGTTTCAAAAGAAGGGTCATTTCCCCGATATGCTCGCCACAAACTATGACTTATACTCCCACTTCACGAAAAACGTCACTAGCTCTTGGACTATATCCAGGTTTTCTACTCACACGTTTCGAGGCAGATAAGAGTCAGTTGTACAGAACGAGAAGTCTTGAATTTTCTAGAAGTACGAGTTTCAGACAGCAGTCTCCATTGCACACTCGAGGCTTGACATCGTTCTCCAGGACTTCGTGAAACGAAGTGTATTCGTAATCGAATTCTCGGCTACAACACCATAGTCAAGGAAAAGGAGGAGAGATATCGAGACCTTAGAAGGGAACTGCGACAATTATTCCTGGGATATTCGTTTAAAATTATTGTCTTTGTGGTCGGTGCACTTCGAGGTGCGAAGCTATTGCTGGTTCGTTACCAAAAACCCCATACCCGCGTGTCAAAAACATGCCAAGGCACTTGCGAGATGGATGCAGAAAGCTGTCATCTCTGGGTTGCTCTATGTCCTCGAGATATACGAGGGTTTCGCCGACCTGTCGTTGTGATTTTGTCATGCCCTCTGGCATTATTCATTCAAAAATAATGTGTTTAATGGAAACAAGCAGGAAAAGTTTTTTCCCGTTTATGAGGCCTAAATATACGAATTGAACTTTAGCCGCCAAATGATGTATCGCCGCATTTCAAATCATAATACACTACAGTTACATTCAGAAGGGCTTGTGGCTACTGGATTATTTGGATCGTTAGCGTGAGGCGATAGCTATTCAGATGAAGGAAAGTAATGGTCCGGAAATATCTGTCCTGGATATTACGAGGATTCTCTAGCATTAATTGATCGGTACTTGACGATCTTATAATCAGCCTCATTGCTGAGAGAAAACAAGTAGCGAAATGAGCTTTTAATTTTCCACAAATAAACGTCATTGATAAGAGACAGGCTCGTATTATTTAAAAAAATATTCTGGTTCAAAGAATATGTAAAATAACACCATGTGCAGTGTGCAACCCGAAAGTCGAATATTTTAATGTTAATTTGTGTGTCATTAAAAGTGTATACTGAAATCTAAATTAATTTTGAAAATTGTTTAGCATTATTCTCATTGTGATATTATAATTCACTGTATCATGTCAAACCAAAAAACACCCCAGAATCAGAATCTATATTTTAATTAGATTAAAGAATGAAATACAAAATATAGACACTGCTTTTGCTGTCTGACTTTTGGAAGTCTTAAATTTTAACTACTACACTAACTGCCAGTCCAATTACCAATATTTTCCATTAGCTTACGCAGCTGGCCGCGGCCAGACTGCCCACCCTTTCTCACTTTAAGCCAATATTGAGCATTTTAAAATTATTAGTCAGTTTCAGAGGAAGGAATATTCTCCATGGCATGGTGTAACTGAAGTTACTTATAAGCTCCCTTTTCGTTCACAATCTATTTACTATTTTTGGTACGTCGCGGTCCGATTACACGCTTCTCATGGAATTCTTCCAGAACGCTTTAATTCAAAGACGATTCTCTTCTTCTTTTGGCCCTTGAGTCCACCTTCCAACCGTCTTCCATTCCTGGCTCTCTATCGTCTCCCCAAGATTGTACACCTACGGCCCGAGGCGGCAAGAATGTCCTCATAATCTTACATATCTCTCTGTCCGATCTACTAAGCTCTTCTTTCTACCTCGTTTCTGTCCTATCTTACCGAACAGGCTTTATCGATTCTACTTTTCCTTCCAAGCTACATAAAAGTTGAACCATTTCTGCTGTCAAGTCGCGAAGCAGGTCCCTCTGGCGACTGGATTTCAGCGCAAGATATATATTATTATAACAGGATGCGTTATTGCCAGGACCAGGTGCAGGAGATAAAAAAGCGGTCCGAAAACAAAACCGAAAGAGGAATGTTCAGCTTTTGGAAATGCAATCTAAATATATAATAAGCATTGACTCGATGTTTTATTATGTATCTCTCTTTTCCTTTTCCTCGTTCCTGTTTCCCTTATATCGTTCACCTCTCTGATTCATTGCCATTTCGTCGCAGCTTATATAGCCTTAGTTCATTCCTGACGTACAAGACAATAAAACCATTTAATTCAATTTGTAATTTTTACTTACACTTATGAAAATTTTGTTTTGTGCCTAACCGGGCCCAATCCTGGCAAAACTAGGCCCTGGCCGTGGCCGAGCCTGGCCCAGACTTGACCCTAGCTTATTATCCATTTCGCGCTATTTAATTTTTATAAAGGTTCGTTTTTGTTTTATAAAAAATGCATCAAACCTAAAACCATTTTTCGCGTATCACACATCTCGGTACTCTTGTTTCCGTATAAACTTGATGAAATTTTAAGCAAGTTTTCATCAAGAACGTCACGTTGAATAATACTCATCAATGAGTGTATTCTTTTCATGCGCGTCCCTCTCCATACTTCTTCAAAATATCGATGAGCAGTTTAAATTAATCATAAAAATGTGTTCGAATTAAAAACACCAAAAACATGACACCGATTGACACTGGCTTTTCGCTCCGTAAACGGTCACGTCGTTCGAGTTAGTTCGGATGTATTCGGTCCGCGTCCCGTCTACGACCGGATTGGTTACGGTTGGAGCGCTTATCTAAAATAATTAAATGTGTAAATCAATTGTTTACTACAAATAATAACTGTAAAGTTATTAAAAATAATTCTTCCATCAAAAAATAGACTTGTAAAGTGAAAGTTACAATAAATACTTCATTATACTCCTTAAAAATAAATGATCGATTTTAAATTTAACGAAAGGAATACCTATTTTATCACAAATATGAATTAAAAATGTTTCTTAATATTTCTATACACTTTGAAGTTATTATTTTTTGTAAACAATTGATTTACATATTCATTCACTTTAAGTGAGGTAACCAATCCTGTTGTCGACGCATGTAGAGTACGTCGTGCTCGAGCCACTAAGAAATACAAACGAGAACCAGGCTGGAGTCCCCCGGCCTGGCCCTAGCGTGAAAACTGGAAGTAGTTCGGCGATTTCCACACATGTAATACAAAAGTATTTTCTATTGAAATACGCTCAAAAAAATATTTGTTTGAATCAAACAAACATTTTTTTAACCCTATATCAAGAACAGAGTTTTTTGATTCAAATAAAATTGGTTTAAGTTGAACAATCGCATGTTTGAATCAAATAAATTTTGTTTAAATCAAAAAGTATTTGTTTGAAGCTATATATCAAAGAAAGAATGTGTCTGATAAAAAAATATATTTTTCTGAGTGTATATGTGACCGTCGGCGAAGAAAGGGACCTAATGCGGAAAAAATCTATTTTCATTTTCTTACGCCAATCGATAGTTTCTGAGTTACTTTTTCATTTCCAATAATCAGAAATTGTTTAAGTTAATTACTTTCCTTGTTATTAAGCTACAAACATACGCATGACAAGCGCACGCGGAGACCGAACGAGAGGCTTACGAATGTCAGCCCCACCACTCACCACACAACTGTACGTGACGTGTCCGTGAATTTCACTGGCTCGTGGCTAAAAGTGTGTGGCAAGTGGAGGGAGTGCTTTTCGTAGACGCATCCCGACTACTCAAATGCTGGCTTGCGGGCTCTGCTACGATCACCCGTCCTGTAAAATTCAGCTTTGACGCATTAGGTCCCT